>LPNX010832568.1:6169-134968 GCA_001517045.1 Pseudotsuga menziesii
AGCAGCACCCCGAAGTTCTCTTCCTATCAATGGCACTGCCTGGCCAATCTGAATCCACATAAACCTCCAGGTTAATCTTCTGATCCGCCTCATACTTGAGCCCATAATAAACTGTACCCTTCGGGTACCTCAAAATATGATTTGTAGTAATCGGGTGAACATGTCTCGGATTCATCAGGAACTAGCTCAATGTGTTCACAGCAAAGAAACTATCTGGTCTCATATTCATCAGGTACATCAAGGACCAAATCATCTGGTGATACATCATAGCATCAATTGACTCTGATGAATAATCACTTAATAGCTTCATGTTCAATTCCATAGGTGTGGCCATGGCCTTGCAGTGCATCATCCTGGACCTCTTAAGGATCTCTACTACATACTTCTCTTGTCTTAGGGAGATTCCATCTGCATTCGGCCACACCTCCATGCCTAGAAAGTAGTGCATCATACCTAGTCCTTTCATCTTGAACTTAGCAGCAAGCTTCCTCTTAGTGTTAGCAATAAACCCATCGTCTCCTGTCACAAATAGGGCATCCACGTATAGTAGGAGTATCACTGGGTTCCCTTCCTCAACCTTATTGTAAAGGTTGGAATTTTCTTTACTCTTGCTAAAGCCCAAGCCAGTCAGGAAGCTGTCAATTCTGTCATACCATGTCCTCGGTGCCTGTTTCAAACTGTATAGGGCCTTTTTCAATATGCACACATGAGTCTCCCTATCATGTGTTCTGAATTCAAGTGGCTGGTCCACATACACTTCCTCTTTCACTACACCTTTCAAGAATTCGGTCTTGACATACATTTGGTGTATTTTCCATTTCATCATTGAACCCAAAGAAAGTATTGATCTAATGGAAGTGTATCTAGCTAGAGGTGCAAAATTTTCTTCATAATCTATCCCTTACTTCTGGGAGAAGCCACGTGCCACAAATTTTGCTTTATATTTTTCTATGCTACCATCTGCAACATGATTGATTTTGTAGATCCATTTGGAAGTTACAATAGAATTCTCTTCTATTCTTGGGACCACATCCCATACATCATTCTTCATGATCTAATTGTACTCATCGACCATAGAATCCTTCCATTCTTTCTTTTCTGATGCTTCTTCATATTTGGAAGGTTCTTTATCAATAATATCACACAATAGGGTTGCAAAACTGGAGTAGGACCTAGTTCTCTTCCTTTCTTTGTGCATTTCTTTTGGAGCCCCATATGTTTATGCACCTTGGATAGCCTCTCGTACCCATGCGAGTTTCCTTTTGTAAGGATTCTTTTCCTGGGGTGGATCTACAGGTTCCTGGGATTATTCTATTTCTCTATCTTCTTTTAGAGTTTCATCATTCATAGTTGTATCTCGAATCCTGGGTGCTTTTGTTTCTTCATGGTCTTCAATAGGTCTCTTTCTGGATTTGTTGTAAGCTGAGTCTTCATCAAATGTTACATCCCTACTAATGTTGATCTTCTTGAATCCTAGGAAATATATTTCGTAAGCCTTCTATATTTCACTATATCCCATAAATATACCCTTCTTTCCTGAAGGATCTAACTTTGTCCTCTTTTCTTTTGGAATGTGGATGTCCACTCGACAACAAAATATTCTGAGATGACTGACTTCTATTTTGTTTCCAGAGAATACTTCTTTTGGTGTCTTGTTCTCAAGTACTCTATGCAGAGTATAGTTCTGCACATACACAATTGTCATAGAAGCTTCATCCCATAGATGCAAGGGAAGATATTGATCATGAAGCATTTACCTTGTTTCTTCCATAATCATTATATTCTTCCTTTCTGCAACTCCATTCTGTTTTGGATTATATGGAGTGTTCATATCCCTCTTAATCCCTGAATCTCTACATAATTCCTTGAATTCATCTGATGTGAATTCTCTACCATTGTCTAATCAAAAGGTCTTGATTTTCTTCTCTCTGTGGTTCTCGATCAAGGATTTGAATTCCTTGAACTTACTAAATAGTTCGTCCTTTATTTTCAAGAAATATATCCATGTCTCCATAGAAAAATAATCAATTAAAGAAACATAATATATGTACCCACTCAATGAACTCGATGACATCGGACTACATACATCGGAGTGGATGATTTCCAAGATTCATTTTTCCTTGTTCTCACTACTTGGAAATGTCTTGTTTGTGTTCTTTCCTTTCGCACATCCTTTACAAACACCTTCATGCTTTGCCTGTATTTCTACAAGACCTTCAACATCTTTTCTTGCAATTTGTAGTTCCCTATAGGCATATGTGCAAGCCTTATATGCGATAGTTCACTTGGATCTACTGATTCATGGACCAAGACTTGTTCTGGTTGGCCCTCTATCTTGTATAAGCCTCCCTCTTGCTCTCCAATCACTATTGCATCATCTATAGTCTTTCCCTTTGGCCACATAAATACTTTTTCATCTATAAATGCAACCCTCATGCCTTTTCCATCCAATTTAGATATGGAGAAGAGATTCTTCTTTAGTCCTGATACAAACAATACATCCTTAAACTTCATAGACTTTGTAGAGTCTATATTATAGGAGGATTCACCACCACCTTTTATGGGATACTGGTAGTCATCCCCAAGTTTTGCTTTGTGGGGTGATTCATGTTTGGATAGTTTCACAAAAGATTCTTTGAATCCAATGATGTTCTTGGAAGCCCCACTGTCTATGAGCCAATCATTACTTTCATGTGTTATAGTTCATGTGAGGGAATAAATAAAAACATACTCTTCATCACTTGAAGAATCTTCACTTTCTTGTTTGACTCTCTTTCTGAGAGGTTCATCATCCTCTGCAGTGTGAGCATGATGGCTTCTTTTGTTTTCCTTCTTCTCATGAGAGCCACCCTTGTTTCTAGGACAGTCTCTAGCAAAGTGTCCTCTCTCATCACATGTAAAGCATCTATATTTAGATAGATCTCTGCTAGATCTTCTAGGGTTATCTTTTTGGTGAGAATTCTTACCTTTGGGATGATGATAATCCCTTCTAATTTTCTTAGTGTGTACCGTGAGAGCTTGATATTTATTTCCCATATTTTCTTCTCGAGCTATTATTTGAGCTTCTTCTTGTGAGAATTCCTCCCACAACCTACTAAATTTTATTACCTTTCTTCTATAACAAATCCCTTGAATGAAGGAGTCCCATGACCTAGGGAGACCATTCAAGGTGGTCATCACAATTTATCCATTCTTTACTTCTTCTTCTTCTACTGCTTCAAGTTGTTCTTTGATTTGAGAGACCCTTGTAAAGTATGACTGTATGGTCTCTTCATTCTGGATCTTCACATTCTTCAACTGGTTTCTCAAATTCATCTTTCGATTTATGTTCTTTCCTTCGAATAGCTTGGTCTAGGAATCAAACATCTCTTCATCTGTATTTAGGGAAGACAGTTGTGGTATAAGGTGATCCTTGACAGAATCAACAATAATTATCTTGTCCTTGACCAAGTTCTTCTTGTGTAAGGCCTTAGCCTCATATCCCTCTAGACTAGAACTTCTCCATTTATTTAGGAGTCCAACTCATTTTCTTTAAGAACGAGTGAGATCCTATACTTCCATGCTCGAAATTTATCAGCTCCCTCAAGCATTTCATCAAGCTTCGTGTGATGAGACATATTTAAATGAGAACCTCAAATGGGAATACAACATATTTAGATCTTACCGATTTGAGATACTGGAACTGGATCTAGAGCTGATTTTCTGCAGTGTTGGTTTTCTGGTTCTGGGGAAAATTAGGGTTTTACTTTCTTAGGGTTCTACCCAAGCTTCGATTTTGATGAGGAGATAAATCCTATTCTGAGCTCACTCAAAAATTCCTCTTCTGTGACAAGCCCTAATTTCCTGCTGCAGTGGTAGGTCAAAAATTGAAAATGCTCAAAATCATATTTTGCTTCGACAGAAAGATGCACCCTTCAATGGATAGTAAAACTAGCCTCCTTTCCCTGATGATTGGTGGGGAGGGACCCCAAAAGTGAGAAGCCCTAGCTTCTGCTGCTGTACAGTGTGTTATTTCGAGGTTAGATCTGACACCATGTTATATTTTTATCATTTAATCAATATGATCTAGGATCTTATCTGGCAGAATAACATGCACAACAATAATCATTAGAGACAAGAGACACAAAGATTTTTCCTCGAGGAAACCATAAAGGATAAAACCTTGCAACTTCCTTAGATATAGAATGAGCACCAATAGCAAAATTAAAATGCAAAAAAACAAAGATGATCTCCAATAGTTGTTCTCTTTCTCACTTGTGCGAGCTCCTCCTCTCTCACTCATGCGCTATAGTTGAGTGAGTGTGTATTCCAAATAGAGAGTCTCACTCTCTATTTATACTAGTTTTCCACTTGACAATTAATTACCAGGGCCGACCTCACTAGGAGATTCTAATAACCCTAGTACCCATCAAATGTGGGGATTATTGTCCCGACTTAAAACAGAAGGTTAACCTATATGACTTTACAAGACTTTATTATATTAATAATTCTAGCGATAGGAACATCGAGGTACAATGAAATACAATATAAGATATACAAGTGAATAGATTCTGAAGTTACAAATACATAAACATTGTTTTCCATGCTATTATCTCAGATAAGATCCTAGATAATATTGATTAAATGATAAAAATCTAACAAATGCCACAATCGGTGATTATTTTGTTTATTCACATCTTCAAAATAACTTGACCTTATGCATTGTTCCTCTTCAAAATAACTTGATATGTACCTACTGCGTGGGAATTGTGGTCCTCTCTACATTTCCTAAACACATGTACAAGATCTAACAAAACAAAATTTTGTTGCTTGGTTTTATTTTTATGTCCTCAATTGAAATTTGCTTGGTGTCCCTGAATGGATTTGAGAAACAAGATGAAACTCCCCAGAACTCAAAAATCAGGGCTCAAATGGACAAATTGTCAGTTTTTTTGAATTCAATACTTTCTAGTACCACTAGATACACCCCTTTCAAGGGGCTTCATGGATCAAACATTGTATATTTTGACATTTTTCTAAAATATGGTTTTTCTCAAAGAAGTGTAGTGCAATTTTTGCACTATAAGCTAGGATTTTGAAAAATGTTCCCAACTAATGCATGGGAATTGTGATCATATCCTCCTTGACCAAGCACACTTACTATAGGTAAAAAAATTCAATTCCATTTCTTATTTTGTGTTTTATACCCCTGGATGAAATTTTCTTGGGGCCCTTAAATGGATTTGGGAGGTGAGATGAAAATTTCAATAACTCAAAAACGATGGCTTAAAAGAAGAAACAATTAGTTCCCTAGAGATACCCTTATTTTGTGGCTTCATGGACTTGAATTTCTCTATTTTGATAGTTTTCTAAACTAAGGTTTTTCTTAGTCACGTGTAGTTCAATTTCAGCAACATAGGTTAATATTTTGAAAAATGTGGGGAGCAAATGTGTGGGCATCGTGGCCATATCTCCCTTTCCCAAACACACTTGCAGAAGGAAAAGGAAGTCAATTTCATTGTGTAGTTTGGTTTTTATGCCTTGGTTGAAATTTTCTTGGTGTCCCTTAACAAACTTGGTAAGACAGATGAAACTTGCCATAACTTGAACCACATGGATTCGATGGAAACCTCAAATTTCCATTCTACATTTTATTGTATCTCATTGTGTTCCACTATTATTAGCTCTATCTCACTTCAAAAAGTACCTACACATATTGAATTAAGTGAATGTCCCCTCCACAAATACATTTCATAGCCTTATTTCATGAAACATACCAAGTTCCTATGGTGTAGCTAGCCACTTATGCTTGAAACCACACAATGTGGAATCCTCAACATGTTACACTTCACTAGACTCAATCCATACATAGAATGCTGTAGATGTATTTGTAAATTCATAATGTATTCACTTGTATATTTCTTATTGTATTTCATTGTACCTCGAAGGATATCTTTGTTTCTCCTATTGGGATAGTCATTAATATAATAAATTCATGTAGAGTCATTGAGGTTAACCGTCTGTTGTAAGTGGGGGAAATAGAACCCATAGTTGAGTTGTATTAGGGTTATTTGAATCTCCTAGAGAATTCATCCATGTAGAGTAAATGTAAAGTAGAAATCAAGTATAAATAGAGAGTGAGACTCTCTATTTGAAGCACACATTCACTCAACAATAGTGCATGAGTGAGAGAGCAGTAGCTCACACAAGTGAGAGAGAGAGAAAATATCGAAAATCATCTTTGTATCTTTGGGTTTTACTTTGTCTATTGGTTCTCATTCTATCTTTGAGCAGGTTTCAGGGTTTTCTCCTTTATGGTTTTCTAGAGGAAAATTCTTTGTGCCTCTTGTCTCTTGTCTCTTGTGATTATTGTTGTGCATGTTATTCTCTCAGATAAGATCCTAGATCATATTGATTAAATGATAAAAATCTAACATGGGATAAAAGATAACCTTAGATGAAGACACTTGCAGCTACAGAATCTAGGGATTATTACTTTTTGTGTCTCTCTCCACAAATCATTAGAAAAAGGAGGCTATGCTAACTCTCCATTGAAGGGCGCATATCTCTGTCCAAGCAGAATCTGATTCTAATCATTTTCATTTTTTGACCTGTCACTACTGTGGAAAATTAGGGCTTTTCACAAAAGTGGAATTTTTTAGTGAGCCCAGCATAGGATTTCTCTCCTCGTCAAAATTGAAATTTAGAGACCAAGGTTGAATTTTTTGGTTGGGTAGAACTCCAAGAAATTCAAACCCTAATTTGACCCTCGACCAAAAAATCAACACTGCAAAAGATCAGCTCCAGATCTAGTTCAGGAATCTCAAATTGGTAAGATACAAATATTTTGTATTTCCACTTGAGGTTATTATTAAAGATGTCTCAATACACCAATATTAATGAAAATATTGAAGGAGATGATAACTTCTGAGCATGGAAGTATAGTATTTCACTTGTTCTTGAAGAGAATGAGCTGGACACCTACACAACTGGAGAGGTCCCAGTTCCAGAGGGAGATGAAGCTAAATCCTTACACAAGAATAACTTGGTCAAGGCCAAGAGGATTATTGATGATTCTATCAAGGATCACCTTATACCACATGTGTCTTCCCTAAAGACACGTAAATAGATGTTTGATTCCTTCACCAAGCTATTTGAAGGGAAGAATATAAATCGAAATATGACTTTGAGAAATTAGATGAAGCCTGTAAAGATACAGAATGTAGAGACCATATATTCAAACTTTACAAGGGTTTCTCAAATCAAAGAACAACTTGATGCTGTGGAAGTAGAAGTAGAGAATGAAGCAATTGTGATAACCACCTTGAATGGTCTCCCTAGGTCATGGGACTTGTTTGTTGAAGAGATTTGTGCTAGAATAAAGTTAATCACTTTTGGTAGGATGTAGAAGGAATTATCACAAGAAGAAGTTTGAATAGTAACTTGAGAAGAAAAGTCAGGAAATAAAGATAAAGCTCTCATAGAACACAACAAGAAAATCAGAATGGACCACCATCATATCAAAGGTAAGGATTCTCACCAGAATAAAAAAGATAAACCCTAGAAGAGCTAGCAGATATCTATCTAAATTCATATTCTATACATGTGATGATAAATGACACTTCACCGGAGATTGTCCTAGAAATAAAGGTGGCTCTCATAATAAGAAGGACAACAAAATAAGACATCATGCTCACACTACAGAGGATGATGAACCTCCCAGGAAGAGAGTCAAAGAATAAAGTGAATATTCTTCAAGCTATGAAGAGTATGTTTTGATTTATTCCCTCACGAGAACTGTTACACATGGAAGCAATGGTTGGCTAATAGATTGCGGGGATTCCAAGCATATGAAGGGATTCAAGGAATCCTTTGTGAAACTATCCAAACATAAGTCACCCCACAAAGTGAAACTTTGGGATGACTACTAGTATCCCATAAAAGGTAGTGGTGAAGCTTCCTATAAGCTACACTCTGGAAAATCTATGAAGATGAAGGATGTCTTGTTTGTACCAGGACTAAAGAAGAATCTTCCAACCATATCTACATTGGATGAAAAAGATATGATGGTTTCATTTGTAGATGGCCAAGTCCTTATGTGGCCATAGGGAAACACTATAGATGATGCACTAGTTATTGGAGAGAAAGAGGGTGGCTTATACAAATTGAAGGGCCAAGCAGAACAAGCTTTGGCCCATGCCTCAGTAGAGCCAAGTAAACTTTGGCATAGAATTCTTACACATGTGCAATTTAGGGCACTACCACTTGCAAGAAAATTTTTCAAACGTCTTCTAGAAATATAGGAAAAAGACGAAGGAATTTGAAAACGATATTGTGTGAAGGGAAAGAACACAAAGAAGAAATTTCCAAGTAGCAAGAGAAAGGAAAAAGGAATCTTGGAAATTATTCACTCCGATGTATGCAGTCTGATGTCATCCAATTCATTAAGTGGGTATGTATATTATGTTTCTTTCATTGATGTTTTTTCTAGGAAGACATGGATATTTTTCTTGAAAATCAAGGTTGAAGTATTCAGTAAGTTCAAGGAATTCAAAGACTTGATCGAGAACCACACAAAGAAGAAAATTGAGACCTTTCGATTAGACAATGGTGGAAAATTCACATTAGATGATTTCATGGAATTATGTAGAGAGTCAGAGATTAAGAGGGAGTTGACCACTCCATATAATCCACAAGAAAAAGGATTTGCAAAAAGGAAGAATAGAACGCTTATGGAAGTAGCAAAGGAAATGGTTCATGATCAGGATCTTCCTATGCATCTATGGGAAAAACCTGCTAGGACAGCTATGTATGTACAGAATCATAATCCACATAGATTACTTGAGAACAAGACACCAGAAGAAGTTTTCTCTCTAAATAAACCAAAAGTCATCCATCTTTGAATATTTGGCTTCCTGGTGTACATACACATTTCGAAAGAAAAGAGGACAAAGTTAGATCCTTCAGGAAAGAAGGGTGTATTTGTGGGATATGGTGAAAGCTCAAAGGAATATAGAATATATTTCCCAGGATACAAGAAGATCGACATCAATAGGGACATGACATTTTAGGAATACTGAGCTTACAACAAATCATGAAAGAGACCTATTGAAGACCCTGAAGAAATAGAAGTACCCAGGATCTGAGATAACACTATGAATGAAGAAACTCCAAAATAAGATCGAGAAATGGAAGAACCTCAGGAACCTGTTGATGCACCCCATGTGGAGAATCCTCATAAGAGGAAACCAGCGTGGACACTAGAGGTTATCCTAGGTGTAAAGAGATATGGCGCTTTAGAAGAAATGCACATAGAAAGAAAGAGAACTAGGTTCTACTCTAGTTATGTAGCCTTGCTATGTGACATCATAGATAAAGAACCATCCAACTATGAAGAAGCAGTAGAAAATAAATAATGGAAGGATGATATGATAGAGGAGTACCAGTCGATCATGAAGAATGACATCTGGGATGTGGTCCCGATACCAGAAGGGAAGTCTGTTGTGACTTCCAAGTGGATATACAAGATCAAGCATGTTGCATATGGCAACATAGAGAAAAATAAAGCGATATTTTTGGCACATGGATTCTCCTAGAAGGAAGGAATAGATTATGAAGAAATGTTTCCACTTGTATCCAGATACACTTCCATCAAATTAGTACTTTCCCTGGCTTTAGTGATAAAATGGAAGATACACCAGATGGATGTTAAGATTGCATTCTTGAATGGTGTAGTGGAAGAGGAAGTGTATGTGGAGAAGGAACTCATATTTGAGACACATGATAGGGACACTCATGTGTGAAAATTGAAGAAGTCCATGCACAGTTTGAAATAGGAACCCAGGACATGGTACAACAAGATTGACAGCTTCTTGACTAGCTAGGGCATTATCAATACTAAAGCAGATTCTAACCTTTACTACAAGGTTGAGGAAGGGAACCCAATGATACTCCTACTGTATGTAGATGACCTGTTTATGACAGGTGAGGATGATTTGATTTCTCATGCAAAGAGGGATCTTTTTTTTTTTATTTCGAGATGAAGGACTTGGGTATGATGCACTACTTTCTAGGCATGGAGGTGTGGCATAATGCAGATGGAATCTCCCTTGGACAAGGGAAGTATGCAGTGGAGATCTTGAAGAGGTTCGGGATGATGGAATGCAAGTCCATGGCCACCCCTGTGGAATCGCATGTCAAGCTATTGAAATATGCTTCATCAGAGTCAGTTGATGCCACGATGTATCATCAGATGATTGGGTCCTTGATGTACTTGACAAATACGAGACTAGATATTTTCTTTGCTGTGAACACATTGAGCCAGTTCTTGACGGATCCAAGACATGATTGCTGTAAAGAATATTTTGAGGTACTTGAAGGGTATAGTTGATTATGGGCTCAAGTATGAGGCAAATCAAAAGATTAAACTAGAGTGTTATGTGGATTCAGATTGGGCAGGCAATTCCATTTATAGGAAGAGAAATTTGGGGTGTTGCTTCAGTATGGGATCAGGTGTGATCTCTTGATTTATCAAGAAGCAGTCCTATGTGGAACTGAGTATTTATGAAGCATAGTATGTCACATATTTTTCAGCTAGTTGTGAGGAAATGTAGCTGAGGAAGCTACTATCTCACCTGTTTCATCTCTAGTTGGATTCTACTTATATATATTGTAAAAGCCATAGCCGTGTCAAGTTTTCGAAGAACCCGATGTTCCATGACAAGTCAAAGCATATCGAGATCAGGTATCACTATATCAGGGATATGGTGTAAAGAGGAGAATTGAAGCTCTAGTATGTTGCAACAAACGAGCAAGTAGCTGATGTGTTGACCAAGCCATTAGCTAGACTGAAGTTTGAGTACTTTAGAGAGAATATTAGTGTTCATTAGATCAAGGTTCCATCCAAAGGGAAGTGATAAGTCCGAAATATGAAGAGCCTTTCCGACATGGTGGTAGGCTAGGACTCCCATGGTCGAATGTAAGTGCAGAGCCTTTCCGACATGGTGGCAGGCTAGGCCTCCCATGGTCAAATGTAAGTGCAGAGACTTTGTGACATAGTGGAAGGTTGGTCCTGCCATGTTCAAATGTAAGTGCAGATCCTTTTAGACATGATGGTAGGCTGGGCCTCCCATGGTCAGATGTAAGTGCAGATCCTTTTTGACATGGTGGTAGGTCGAGCCTCGCATGGTCAGATGTAAGTACATATCCCTTCTGACATGGTGGCAGTATGGGCCTCCAATGGTCGGATATAAGTGTGGAAGATTATGAGACCTACATCTGACATGAAAAAGGACTGGAACAGTAGATGAAGATCTACATGGAGGCTAGGCCTACATCCAGCATGAAAAAGGTCTAGCTCTGTAGAACTTCCTATGGCAAGTAGATTTGAGATATAGCACCATTTGCTCGAGATAGTGATAGTAGAGATGATGATGATCCAAATTTGATGATGATTCAATGATGAATACTTGTGCTGATGAACTGTTTCAAGAGAATACCTTCTTAGTTAAGAGGGAGTGTTGATGTATTTGTAACTTCGGAATGTATTCACTTGTATATTTCTTATTGTATTTCATTTTACCCTGACATATATGTTTGTTCCTCCTATCAGGAGAGTCATTAATATAATAAAGTCATGTAGATTCATTGAGGTTAACCCTCTATTGTAAGTCGGTGCAATAGACCCCACAATTGAGTTGTATTAGGGTTATTAGACTCTCCTAGAGAAGTCGGCCCTGTAGAGTAAATGTTAAGTGGAAAATAAGTATAAATAGAGAGTGAGACTCTCTATTTAAAACACACACTCACTCAATAATAGCACATGAGTGAGAGAGGAGTAGCTCGCACAATTGTGAGAGAGAACAATTGTCAGAGATCATCTTTGCATCTTTGGGTTTTACTTTTGCTATTGGTGCTCATTTAATCTCTGCGGAAGTTGTGGGGTTTTCTCCTTTATGGTTTCCTCGAGGAAAATTATTTGTGTCCCTTGTATCTTGTGATTATTCCTTGTTATATCATTATCATTTAATCAGTATGATCTAGGATGTTATTTGAGAGAATAACATGCACAACAATAATCACAAGAGACAAGAGACACAAAGAGTTTTCCTCAGGGAAACTATAAAGGAGAAAACCCTGCAACTTCCACAGAGATAGAATGAGCACCAATAGAAAAAGTAAATAACAAAAACATAAAGATGATCTCCAATAGTTGTTGTCTCTGTCACTTGTGAGAGTTCCTCCTCTCTCACTCATGTGCTATAGTTCAGTGAGTGTATGTATTCTAAATAGAGAGTCTTACTCTCTATTTATACTATTTTTCCACTCGATCATTACTTACCAAGGTCGACCTCACTAAAAGAGTCTAAGAAAATTGCTTGGGGCTCACGTGGCTCATGCCGGATTAATTGTATTCTGGGCCGGAGCAATGAACCTCTTCGAAGTGGCTCATTTCGTACCGGAAAAGCCNACTTAATCTATTACTCCTCAAATGTTGGGACTATTTCCCTGACTTACAATGGATGGTTACCCTCTATGACTTTAGATGACTTTATTATATTAATGATTCTCTCGATAGGAACATCGGGGTACAATGAAATCCAATATAAGATATACAAGTTAATACATTCCAAAGTTACAAATACATCAACACTCCCTCTTAAATAGGAAGGTATTCTCTTTACATAGTTCATCAACACAAGTCTTCATTACTGGATTCTCATTAAAGATGTATCATCATCAAAGCTGGATCATCATCATCATCACTGCTCCTGCTATCTCAAGAAAATGGTGCTATCTCTCAATTCTACTCATCATAGGAAGTTCATGGTGGTTGTAGGTATCAACACTTATATCCAACCATGGGAGGCCCAGCTTGCCACCATCTCAAAAATTCCTAGCGCTCACATATGACCATGGGAGGCTCAGCCTGTGACCATGTCAAAAAGGACCAATTCTTACATTTGACCATGGGAGGCCCATCCTGCCACTATGTGAGAAAGGCTCTGCAATTACATTTGATCATGGGAGGCCCAGCCTCCCACCATGTCAAAAAGGATATGCACTTACATATGACCATGGGAGGCCCAACCTGCCACCATTTTAGAGAGGCTCTTCACTTGCATCTGACCATGGGAGTTCGAGCCTACCACCATGTTATAAAGGATCTACACTTACATATGACCATGGGAGGCCCAGCATACCACCATGTCAAAAAATATCAGCACTTACATCCGACCATGGGAGGCCCAGCCTACCACGATGTTAGAAAGGATCAGCACTTACATCCAACCATGGGAGGCCTATCCTACCACCATGTTGGAAAGGCTTGGCACTTACATCTGACCATGGGATGCCCAACTTGCCACCATGTAGGAAAGGCTCAACACTTACATCCAACCATGGGAGGCCCAACCTGCCACCATGTCAAAAAGGCTCAACACTTACATCTGACCATAGAAGGCCCAACTTACCACCATGTCAGAAAGACTCAACACTTACATCTAACCTTGGGAGGCCCAGCCTACCACCATGTCAGAAATTCTCATGGACTCAGCACTTCCCCTTGGAAGGAACTTCGATCTAGAGAACACCAAGTTTCTCCCTTAAGTACTTAAACTTCACTCTCGCTAGGGGCTTAGTCAACACATCAGATATCTACTTGTCCGTCGTAACATAATAGAGATTCACTGCTCCTCTCTACACCATATCGCTGATATAGTAATATTTAACGTCGATATGCTTTGACTTGTCTTGGAACACCGGGTTCTATGAAAACTTCACACAATTTTTGTTATCGGAACATATACACGTAGCATCTAATTGGAGATAAAACAAATCAAATAGTAGCTTCCTCAACCACATTACCTCACAACTATCCAAACAAGCTACGACATACTTTGCTTCATCTATACTTAGTTCCATGCAGGACTGCTTCCTCCTAAACAAAGAGATCACACCTGATCCTATACTGAAGCACCACCCCAAAGTGCTCTTCCTATCAATGGCACTTCCTACCGAATCCAAATCCACATAACCCTCCAGGTTAATCTTTTGATATGCCTCATAATTGAGCCCATAATCAACTATACCCTTTAGGTATCTGGGAATACGCTTTGCAACAATCAGGTGAACATGTCTCAGATCCATCAGGAACTAGCTCAATGTGTTCACAGCAAATCAAATATCTGGTCTCATATTTGTGAGACACATCAAGGACCCAATCATCTGATGATACATCATAGCATCAACAAAATTTGATGAAGCATCACTCAATAGCTTCAAGTTCGATTCCATAGGTGTGGTCATGGCCTTTCAATCCATCATCCCGAACCTCTTCAGGATCTCTACTACATACTTCCATTTTCCCAGGTAGATTCCATCTGTATTCTTCCACACCTCCATGCCTAGAAAGTAGTTCATCATACCTAGGTCTTTCATCTCAAACTCAGCAACAAGATTCCTCTTCATATCAGCAATCAACCCATCCTCTCCTATCACAAATAGGTCATCCACATAAAGTAGGAGTATCACTGGGTTCCCTTCCTCAATATTATAGTAAAGGTTGGAATACACATTACTCTTGGTCAATCCCAAGCCAATCAAGAAGCTGTCAATTCTGTCGTACCATGTCATGGGTTCCTGTTTCAAACCTTACAAGCCCTTTTTCAATTTGCACACATGAGCCTCCCTATCATGTCTCTCGAATTTGAGTGATTGCTCCACATACACTTCCTCTTTGACTACACCATTCAAGAACATGGTCTTGACATCCATCTAGTGTATTTTCCATTTCATCACTGCAGCTAGAGAAAGTATTGATATGATGGAAGTGTATTTGGCTATAGGTGTAAATTTTTTTTCATAATCTATCCCTTCCTTCTGGGAGAATCCATGTGCCACAAATATTGCTTTATATTTTTCTATGCTGCCATATGTAGCATGTTTTATTTTAAAGATCCATTTGGAAGTTACAACAAACTTCCCTTCAGTTCTAGGGACCATATCTAGACATTATTCTTCATGATCGACTGGAACTTCTCGATCATAGCATCCTTCCATTATTTCTTTTCTGATGCTTCTTCATAGTTGGAAGGTTCTTTATCAATAATATCACGCAATAGGGCTACATAACCAGAGTAGGACCCATTTCTCTTTCTTTCTCTGTGCATTTCTTCTGGAGTCCCATATCTTTCTACACCTTGGATAGCTTCTCATACCCATGTAGGTTTCATTTTGTAAGGATTCTTTTCCTGCGGTGAATCTAAAGGTTCTTGGGGTTATTCTATTTTTAGATCTTCTTTTGGAGTTGCATTGTTCATAGTTGTACCTCAGAGCCTAGGTGTGTTTTTTTCTTTGGGGTCTTCAACATGTCTCTTTCTGGATTTGTTGTAAGCCGAGTCTTCATCAAATGTTATATCCCTGTTGATGTCGATCTTCTAGAATCCTAGGAAATATATTCTATAGGTGTTCGAGATTTCACTATATCCCACAAATATACCCTTATTTCCTTAAGGATCTAACTTTGTCCTATTTTCTTTTGGAATGTGTATGTACACTAGACAACCAAATATTCTGAGATGACTAACTTCTGGTTTGTTTCTAGAGAAGACTTCTTCTGGTGTCTTTTTCTCAAGTACTCTATGTGGAGTATGGTTTTGTACATACACAACTGTCCTAGCAGCTTCAGCCCATAGATGCATGGGAAGATATTGATCATGAAGCATTTCTCTTGCTACTTCCATAATCATTCTATTCTTCCTTTCTACAACTCCATTCTATTGTGGATTATATGGAGTTTTCACCTCCCTATTAATCCCCAAATCTCTACATAATTCCTTGAATTCATCTAATGTGAATTCTCCGCCATTGTCTGATCAAAAGGTCTTGATTTTATTCTTTGTGTAGTGTTCAATCAAGGATTTGAATTCCTTGAACTTACTGAATACTTCATCCTTGCTTTTCAAGAAATATATCCATGTATTCCTAGAAAAATCATCAATGAAAGAAACATAATACATGTACTCACTCAATGAACTAGATGACATCGAACAACATACATCGGAGTGGATGATTTCCAAGATTCCTTTTTCCTTGCTCTCACTAATTTGAAATGTCTTCTTTATGTTCTTTCCTTTCGTGCATCCTTTGCAAAAACCTTCATGCATTTCTTGTATTTCTGGAAGACCTTCAACATATTTTATTTCAAGTGGTAGTGCCCTATATTGCACATGTATAAGCCTTCTATACCATAGTTCACTTGGCTCTATTGAGTCATGGACCAAGGCTTGTTCTGGTTGGCCCTTTATCTTGTATAATCCTCCCTCTTTCTCTCCAATCACTGCTACACCATCTATAGTATTTACCTTTCGTGACATAAGGACTTGATCATATATAAATGAAACCCTCATTCCTTTTGCATCCAATGCAGATATGGAGAGGAGATTCTTATTTAGTCCTAGTGCAAACAAAACATCCTTCATCTTCATAGACTTTCCAGAGTCTATCTTATAGGAGGATTCACCACTACCTTTTATGGGATACTGGTATTCATCCCGAAGTTTCACTCTGTGGGGTGATTCATGTTTGGATAGTTTCACAAAATATTCTTTGAATCCCATCATGTGCTTGAAATCCCCATTATCTATGAGCCAATCATTGCTTCCATGTGTGACAGTTCATGTGATGGAAGAAATCAAAACATACTCTTCATCACTTGAAGAATATTCACTTTCTTGGTTGACTCTCTTTATGGGAGGTTCATCATCCTATGCAGTGTGAGTATGATGTCTTATTTTGTTTTCCTTCTTCTTGTGAGAGCCGCCCTTATTTCTAGGACAATTTATGGAAAAGTGTCCTCTCTCATCAAATTTAAAGCATCTATATTTAGATAGATCCCTGCTGGACCTTCTAGGGTTATCTTTCTGGTGAGAATGCTTAACTTTGGGATGATGATAGTCCCTTCTAATTTTATTGGTGTGTACTCTGAGTGCTTGATATTCATTTCCCATATTTTCTTCTTGAGCTACTATTAGAGATTCTTCTTGTGATCATTCCTCCCACATCCTACTGAAGTTGATTAGCTTTATTCTAACAAAAACCCTTGAATGAAGGAGTCACATGACATAGAGAGACCATTTAAGGTGGTCATCACAATTTATTGATTCTCTACTTCTTCTTATACTGATTCAAGTTGTTCTTTGATTTGAGAGACCCTTGTAAAGTGTGATTGTATGGTCTCTGCATTTTGGATCTTCACATTCTTCAACTAGTTTCTCAAAGTCATCCTTCTTATTTATGTTCTTTCCTTCGAATAGCTTGGTCAAGGAATCAAACATATCTTTAGATGTATTTAGGGAAGACACTTGTGGAATAAGGTGATCCTTGATAGAATAAACAATAATTCTCTTGGCCTTGACCAAGTTCTTCTTATGTAAGGCCTTAGCCTCGTCTCCCTCTAGAACTAGAACTTCTCCACTTATGTACGAGTCCAGCTCATTTCTTCAAGAACCAGTGAGATCCTATACTTCCATGCTCGGAATTTATCATCTCCCTCAATATTTTCACCAAACTTGGTGTGATGAGACATATTTAAATGAGAACCTCATGTCATAGGGAAATACAAAATATTTAAATATTACCAATTTGAGATACCAGAACTGGATCTGGAGTTGATTTTCTGCAGTGTTGGTTTTTAGGTTCTGGGAAAAATAAGGGTTTGACTTTCCTAGAGTTCTACCCAACCAAAAAAATTTGATATTGGTCTCTAAACTTCAATTTTTATGAGGAGAGAAATTCTATTATGGGCTCACTCAAAAATTCCTCTTCTTTGACAAGCCCTAATTTCCCTCTATAGTGGTAGGTCAAAAACTGAAAATGCTCAAAATTAGATTCTCCTTCGACACAAAGATCCGCCCTTCAATGGAGAGTCAACCTAGCCTCCTTTTGTTGATGATATGTGGAGAGAGACCCAAAAAGTAATAATCCTTAGCTTCTACAGCTGCATAGTGTCTTCTTCTCGGGTTAGCTATGATACCATGTTAGATTTTTATCATTTAATCTATATGATCTAGGACCTTATTTAAGAGAATAACATGCACAACAATAATCACAAGAGACAAGAGACACAAAGAGTTTTTAGAGATATAACCATAAAGGAGAAAACTCTGAAACTTCCTCAGAGATAGAATGAGCACCAACAAGAAAAGTAAAACCCAATAACAGAAGGATAATCTTCAACATCTGTTCTCTATCACTTGTGTGAGCTCCTCCTCTCTCACTCATGCACTACAGTTGAGTGAGTGTGTGTATTCCAAATAGAGAGTCTCACTCTCTATTTATATTATTTTTCCACTTGACAATTAATTACCAATGCCGACCTCACTAGAAGAGTCTAATAACCCTAGTACCCCTCAAATGTGGGGACTATTTCCTCAACTTACAATGGAGGGTTAACCTCTATGACTTTACATGACTTATTATATTGATGATTCTCCAGATAGAATCATAGGGGTATAATGAAATACAATATAAGATATACAAGTGAATACATTCTGAAGTTACAAGTACATCAAGATTGTTGTGCATGTTATTCTCTCAGATAAGATCCTATATCATATTGATTAAATGATAAAAATATAACAAATGCCTCAATCGATGATTATTTCATGCATTCACATATTCAAAATAACTTGTTATGTACCTTATGCATGGGAATTGTGGTCCTCTTTGCATTTCCTAAACACACCTATAAGATCTAACAAAACAAAGTTTTGTTAATTGGTTTTATTTTTATGCCCTCGATTGAAATTTGCTTGGTGTCCCTGAATGGATTTGAGAAACGAGATGAAAACCATAGAACTAAAAAATTAGGGCTCAAATGGACAAACTATCCATTTTTTTGAATTCAATACTTCCTAGTACCACTAGACACACCCCTGTCTGGCGGCTTCATGGATCGAACGTTGTATATTTTGACATTTTTCTAAACTATGGTTTCCCTTAAAGAAGTGTAGTGCAATTTTTGCACTATAAGCTAGGATTTTGAAAAATGTTCCCAACTAATGCGTGGGAATCGTGATCATATCCCCCTTAACCAAACACACTTGCAGGAGGGAAAAAATTCAATTCCATTGCTCAAGTTGTGTTTTATACCTGTTAACATTCTGTTTTTAAGAGTTGATTCAAGGGCTTGACAGAGGTTCGGTAAGGGTCCCAGCGCCTCAAATCTCATGTGACCATCCTTCAACGAGGAAAGCGACAAGTGTATTGAAACATTGGGCACAATCCCTATTCAAGGGCTGCGATTGATCAAGGGAGGATCAATGGTTTTGAACCACTTCACATGAGCAAACTTGTGTGATCAAACCTTCTGTCCCAGATTGTGAAACGTGTTAAAGACCGGTGGATTTCGACGATTGAGATGAATCCTGGGGAATATCTATGGCCTACAATAATTTTGCACTCCATACTTGTGCGGATCAAGCCGCAATCTCAAATCGTGAAAAGGGGTAAAGGTCGCAAAGATCAACGGCCGCGATGAGGAAGAGGACAGATCTACGAGTATGGTTCATTTCGCAAGGAAAACTTACACAGACATATGTCTGAGTTCACCATTGCAAAAAATGGCAAGGCCCACTCTAATCAACGGCTGCCAAAATGATCGATCTCGATTGACGGCCCAGGACTTGTCACGATCAAAACTGCCCACGGTGTTTAGAAGAGAAAGGTTGGCGACAGGATGAATGGAATGTGGATGGTGGATATGGAGGATTCCTTTGATCAAATGGCTAAGAAAGACTTCCGAGGTGCAGATCTCCCACCCAATGCAGAAATGATAGCAAAGGGGGTGTTCACATGTGTAATATTCCTCGTCGCAGATTGGTTAAATCCTCTGAAGCCATTCAGGATACGCATGAGGTGGAAGTCTTGTCTAGTGGAACATTCTTCTCGGTTTGCAAGTATGGCATGTGGTTCGTTTTAGAGGAAGCCATGAGAGAGATAGAGGTTTGATCCATTGAGGTGACAGACCTAGCATTTACACGAGGCTAAGCGATACTACAAACTAGAACAACCTGATGCCACCATCAAGGTAATTGAAAGGGCGAGGGATAGTCAAATCCATATCCCTTGGAACCATCCTGACAGCCCCGCGTAAATAGTGTGGAATATGAACCATACCAGATGATATGATTGAACATCAAGAAGGAAGATCTCTGCCTTGGCATTGCATATGCCACCATCATAGCTACTTTAAAGATATAGCCCTTCCCGATCCATCCTGCTCATGATATATAACCTCATGTTCTGAATATCTTTGAGACATGGAAATGTGTAGATGATAAGAGATATAGGGTTGAATTCCAAGAAGTGTCGAAGTCTTTCATAGACAAACATGACTGTGTGGTTCAAGAAATTAGTTTGACAAGGGGTACTCTTGGTAGGTAGGTATGAAATTTGCGTTCTGGTTATCCACACCATAACATTACCGACCACCGAGGCACAGATGTGAAATACCAAGGGGGATTCACTCGATTCTGCACAACCCAGTCTCTGGATGTGCGGTGCATGGGTTTGGACATCCTAGCGATGTCTCTTTGGCACTCCCTGCTACAGTCACGACCTCCGAAGTCCCAACTGATAGTGGTGGTAGTGCTGTTGGAGTGAATGCTCATACTGGGATTAGATGGGTCTGGAGCCTTCAACACCGCTCTTGGGGTCTCCACTTGGCGGCTTGGTCGTGGACGAGGAGAAGTTCAAACGTACATCCAGCTACATGGATTGTGGAAATATCCTCCTCATAGGAGGAGGAAGATAGTACAAGGATGATAAGCTTCTTAAGTCGCTTATCATCACCAAGCGTTTGGCCACCCTTTCTCCATCCTCCTCCTATAGCAGTGTTATCCGACGGAAGATGAGGTAAGGAGAATGGTTGGGAAAAGGATTTAGGCCTTCTTGTCAGCCTTTGATCAGCATCCCCCAACTAGACAAGGAGACCCAAAATGGATTCCTAGCCGCCTATGTGGGAAATAGACCATCAACATGCCGCAAGGGAATCATTTTCATGAAGCAAAATGGTGGGAGGCTCTGCACTATCGGCCCGCATTATCATGCATTGCATCTCCATAGTGTTGGTTTTTATTTGTAAAATGTAGCGATAGTCCACTCTTTGCACTGTTAGCACCTGATGGTGACTTCTAACAGCTTTTTATTCGATAGTCTTAGCAATAGGATTGTATAAAAACGCTCCTGATAGAGGGAGAAAGGGGTTAGTGAATTGGATTGGGAAAAAATACCAGGTTGAGGCTCCCATTTGTAAAGCTTGATACCTGTGACTGAATAAATTGCAGTGGAAGACTGTCATTCATAGTAGGGATTCTTGTGTTGTTGTTTTTCCTAATAAGTACTTTCTTTTATGTGTAAATGTGTTTCATGTTTCCACTCCATTTTGTTTATTGCTTTTCATGTCTGCAACATAGGGTATAGTGATTTGGAATTCATACTTGTTATGCTCCGACTAGTATTTCAGGAATTAACAATGGTTCTTCTAAAGTTACATGGAATTCATCTCACCGATGCTCCATGCGATGGACTGTCCCTCCTTGTCCTCTAAAAACGCCCACTAAAATCTCCTTATTGGGAAATCAGCAGCTATCTTGCCTCTGTTTGCTAGCTTTTATCATTATTTCCATCTGTAATCATTCCTTGTGTAGGTTTTGACTCCATTTTCCCATGGTCCCTTTATCCCTCGATAATCCTGCCATGCCTCTTCCTCAACATACTTTTCCCCATTCAAGATCCTAGCCCCTTGATTATGCTAATTGAAAATCCTTTGCAGAGTAGACTCTAGTGACAAACAATATTGACAACCTTATGTGGAGGTACTCCAGTGACCAATGAGAGATCCCTCTCTGACTGTGCAGGGCTAGAGGCGCAGCCTAAAGTGGTTGTACTGTTACCCGGAAGCGAGCGCTTTTGCAACCTTTGGTTCAATTCCAGTGCTAACAATACCCTTGGATGAAATTTTCTTGGGGCCCCTAAATGGATTTGGGAGGCGAGATGAAACTTTCAATAACTCGAAAACTGTGTCTTAGATGAAAAAATAGTTAGTTCCCTAGAGATACCCCTATTTGGTGGCTTCATTCACTAGAAATTATCTATTTTGACACTTTTGTAAACTAAGGTTTTTCTTAGTGACGTGTAGTGCAATTTCTGCAACATAGGTTAATATTTTGAAAAATGTGGGGAACGAATCTATCGGAATTGTGGCCATATCTCCCTTTCCTAAACACACTTGCAGAAGGAAAAGGAAGTCAATTTATTTGTGTAGTTTGGTTCTTATGCCTTCGTTGAAATTTTTTTGGTGTCCCTTAATGGCCTTGGTAAGAGATATGAAACTCTCCATAACTTGAACCACATGGCTTCGATGGAAAAATCGTTAGTTCCATTGGATTTGTGACATCTGAGTGCCACTAGGGACACCCTTTGTTACAACTGATTTTACCACACATGGTGAATCACACTTTTATGGCCTTCCCTATCCCTCTGCAGACTCTTTAGACCCCATGGACAATTTTTGTACCTTTGATGTTTCCAAGATCATCCCTGAAAACATGCAATAATTTCCATATGTGACTTTTAATCCCTTTCTCATGTATATATGTGGATTTGACCCGTAAACCTGCGTACATCAGGATGTGTGCAAAAGGCCAAATTATTTTGGAGTTTTCCTTGATGTGGATCCGAATCACTTGTCTCTTGGCCTTCCACATGCCTTGAGATCTCTCAGATTTAACCTTTCATTAACCCATTAAAGAGATATATAAGGAACCCTTTGGATACATTGAAGATGAGGAATTGAAGAGCAAGAAAACTATACTCCATTGTTGCTGGAACTTATACTTGAGTCTGCATCCCTTTGTCCCTTGGAGCACTTTTGTGTTCTTCCCAAGCTTTCCTTTTGCTTGTGAGCTCGCTATCAAGAGATGGAGGATTAAAGTGGTGGAGGACCAAGTGGGGGACTCAGTTTCTTGGATTTCCAGACATGCCGACAGAGGTTGTCACTATTGTAATCTCTGTTTTATATTTATAGAAATATCTTTTCGTGTCGAATAATATGTGTTTAAATGAGTATTTAATCCATGGATGCTTTTAAATGCTTATATTTTATTGATTATATATTCTAGAGTAGGTCTAACACAATTATATATAGCATGCTTGTCTTGTTTATTCAATGTTGAGGAAGCAATTTATCAATTCAATCTAGAGTTAGAAAGCTCAACGGGGATCTACATTAACCGTCCGGAATAAGGTACGAACCGAGATCCTTTAGTGTTAGATATTTGGTTTCTCTTGCATATAGGAAAGGATTGATTTCTGGAGTTAAGTTGTCTATTGTGGTAGCCCAAGCCATAGGAATTTCTCTCAGTAACAGAATTGGCGACTCCGCTGGGGACGTTCCTTGTTTTTCTTTGGGGTTTGGGGGCACAATGTGCTTGATATTCTTGACTTTCTCTTTGTTTCTCCTTGTTTATGTGTTTTGTTTTATAGGATGTTCATCCATTAACACTCCCCTTTATTGGTTTGACCCTTGGCCTATTTTTTACCACTGTCTTCTATGTATATGTATGTTTTTGGCCAAAATCCGCATATACACGCAGCTTTTTGGCCAAAAGTTGCGTATATACATAGTTTTTCTTTAAACAGTTGTGTACATCCTCCCTTTTGGTGAGTTTTATGTTGTGGGAAGTTGTTGGGTGGGTTGTGAGTGTGGTTGGGTCTTCCTTGGGTCTAATGTTGTCCGATGGATGCTTCTTTTGTGACTAGAGACCACTTTTTCATTGATTTTTCTTTGAAAGTAGTTTTAGTCATTTATCCTTTTTGTTTTTCCATTAGTGCATTACTCTTTTTTGTCTTGGTGTCTTCCTGGGGTTGTGTTTTATACTTGCTGCAGAGATTGAGAGTTTTAGATGACTTTTATTGCATTTTTCATTCTTTTATATTGAAAAATACAAGGTATTTGCATTTTTTGCATATGGATTTGAGGAGGTACTTGCAATGGATTGCTTGGATGAGAGATTTATTTAGGCTTTCATATAGGAAGGATTGCATTGGCATTCAGAAAGGAATATATATTTATGCATCTCATGTAGTGGCATACCCTATTTTTCATTTGACAAAGATTGCATTTAGCATTGTTTGTTATGGTGTGCACTTTTATTTCACTATTGAGTCTTCATATCATTAGTTGCATAGGCATTTTCCTTTGAGTAATTACAGCCAATTGAAATCAACGCTTAATTAAAATGGATTACACTATTTTATTTGATAGGGTACACCAACAAGATTAGGTTTAGGGTCTTGGAATAGTTCATCGTGAGTAAATTCTCCAAGACCACTAAACAACAGCATGTATGTGTCTGTCCAGGTGAGAGTGTGAAATTCCTTGCTATAATTAGTGTTTCTCAGGATCCTCCTCTTACAAGGGAGTTAAGCACGAGGAAGTGTGAGCGGTTATTGATTGGGATGACCCCTAGTCATAACTGAGTAGCACCGGAGATATTTCCAGGATTGTATTCGTATCTGAGGGCTCTTTTGAGAGTTTTGGGCTTTGCTACTCTGCCCATACAGTCAATCCCTCCTGCGACTGTCTTCCTGAGCATTGATTATATTGAGGTGACCTTAGTTTCCTTACCTAGGTTATTGATGGGGTACTTTGGAGGGGTTATTCTATAGGTGTGCTAGCCAGGTTGGGGTTGGACAACACAGTCGCTATATGTGTTGAAGCTGAGGGCCACTATAAGTGGTTATGTACCTCCACTTTTAGTGTATGGGAGTTTCAAGCCTCTCCTAGGAGAGACATACCTGCTGCATTCGGGAGCTCACATATCCTCCCCTTGGTTTGCTTGTATTTTGGCTGTAGATTTTCTTAGGAGTGTGCTCTTTGTGCGTTAGTTGGCCTTTGGGATCGTGGGTACTTTAGTATATTTATGCTCTCTTGATTTCAGGTCCTTTTATTTTTGGAATTCCTGGTATCCTATCCGCTGTCCTTGGTCCTAGTATGGACCCTAGTGTCAGACTTGGGGGCATCACAACCCCTTACCGTGCTCATAGATTTGGGGGTGGTCACATTCCGCCCTATACTCCATTTGTGGAAGTTGTTGAATCCCTTCTTCTAATCTTTACACCAGTGGTCACCCTCACGGGGGTGGTAGTGGATGCATGAATGTTGGATCTACACCTTACTTTCCTTTTTATGTCCCATCATTCACCGCATTGTTTCCTTTGGGTGTAGTTTTCATGATCATTCCTCCCTATTCCCTATAGTTTGTATTATTTATTGATTATTTTGGGTTGTTTTGGACTAATATGGTTGTCATGTAGGGTCCATTTTTTGTACACTCTCTTCGAGGATTCGACCCGTTCATTCCTATCATAGGTATTATTTCTGAACTGGCATATAGATTATGATATCACATGCGCTTGCACTTATGCATTTCCTTATGACCGTTCCATCTTAACCTTAGGTATGAACCCATTCCATTGTATCATAGAACCTTCATGCTATTGTTAGAAGTGGTACTATGTGAATGGTAGAGATTTTCTATACATGGGTGTCCTAGTTAGCTCCCCTTTGCATTTGGTACCCATGCTATGAGTCCTCTCTTAGGTCCGGGAGTCCTCTGTATAGTACCGCCATGACTTCTAGTAAGAGCTTCATACTGCTCTTGACCTTTATGCTAGCCATTTCCCCACGACTCCCTTATGTCAAGTTGTAATTGCATTATCATGAGTTTTTCCTGCCTTATTGAGCCTTATGCCGACTTCCCTGACTTTGATTATCAGATATATATCCCGATCTTGTCTCATGTCTAGCCATGCAGAGCCATTTCATATATCCTTTGTAGCTTGATTCCCTATTTTTACTGGGAGGGGACTTTCCCTTGAGTGTCGCTATCCTACACATGTGTCCTTGCATTGAGAATAGGTATGTTCCACTACTTGGAACTAGTTTGTTTTCCTATTTGACACTCATCTCCTCCTAGTCTGTAACTATAAAGCACTTTTATTCTTTTTCAAGCTTTTCAAAATATTTGAAAAAGTCCAAAAAAATCAAAAAGCCAAAAAGCTGGACAAGAAAAGATGTTATCTTTGGAAGCAGTCGAGTCATGTCGCCTTCGAACAAAGCACTATATATCACATCCGTTGGTTGGGTTAATATTTTGACTTTAGGAGCTGTACTCATTTATCTGAGTTTATCTTCACTGACTGGTTAAGCTTCCAGTCACTATGGAGCCTCTTTCGATGGCTCCTACGTCGCAGAGATGTCCCAGTTTTGTATATCGAGTCTATGCTTCCTACATTCAGTCACCATTCGCCTTTATGATCTTGTTCGAAGGAAGTTGAAACCTGAGTCATCCATTCCCGGTACAGTTACTGGTTCGTGCACCTTATGATTGAGTCCTTCCACATTATACAGCTTTTCTGAGTACCTCGTGTTGGATGATGGGGGATTCCTTAATGCCCTCCTTCTAGTGTATTTCATCCCATCGACTTCAGATCATTTATTCTGGGATAGGAATCTAGAGTCAGTTTTGAGTTCCCTGAGACTTGTAGTCATCAGTGGTAAGTTCTCTTACCATTGACAATTTTTGGGAATACATCAATGCCCCCTAATCAATGGATTCTCTCAAGTGTTCGACCTCAACACATTTATTCACACTTGTTTGTTTGCACTCTAGTACCTTGATTCCCATTTTCATTATAGGTGGGTGATCTCACGTCTGTTAACGGTATACATCAATGACCGATAATCAGACGGTGGACTACTATGTTCAAACTTGACACCTATATTCACATAGTAGGACATGTATTCGTAGTGGTTTGTGTAGAAGACCTTCTAGATTGGTGGCACCTCTTATATGCTACCTCCTTGATCGTGCTAGTGTTCATGAGATTTCAACTCTCGTGACGTAATTCTAGTATATGTCAGACATTTCCAGCCATTATGTAGATCATGATCCTTTATATATCTTCATCATGGATATTTTGATCTATTTATATTGTACGTGGTGACGACCACACATGTCATATTGTATCATGCCTATTCATGGCCATTGTACTCTTATGTATCCGAGAATGCTATATCTACTTACAGTTATATACATAGATTTATCATTGTATTACACTGATTGGATGGATGGTTCTTCCACTGGGTTCTTCATCACTCCACTTCTGGGATGGACTTATAATGTATTTCGGCCATCGTATGACCCCTCTGACCTCACACATTAGGGGGCATCTGTTACAGCTAAATTTACCAAACATGGTGAATCACACTTTTATGGCCTTCCCTGTCCCTTTGCAGAATTTTGAGAACAAATATGGCCTCCAATATCATCGCTAAAAACATGCAATAATTTCCATACGTGACTTTTAATCCATTTCTCATGTATATACATGGATTTGACCCTTAAACCCGTGTACATCGGGATGTGTGCAAAAGGCTGAATTCTTTTGGAGTTTTCCTTGATGTGGATCCGACTCACTTGTCTCTTGGCCTTCCATATGCCTTGAGATTGCTCAGATTCGACCTTTCATTACCCCATTGAATATATAAGGAACCCTTTAGATACATTGGAGATGAGGAATTGAAGAGCAAGAAAACTATAGTCCATGTTGCCGGAACTTATACTTGAGTCTGCATCCCTTTGTCCCTTGGAGAAATTTTGTGTTCTTCTGAAGCTTGCCTTTTTCTTGTGAGCTTTCTATTGAGAGATGGAGGATTGAAGTGGTGGAGGCCCAAGTGGGGGACTCAGTTTCTCTAATTCGCAGACGTGCCAACAAAGGTTGTCACTATTATAATCTTTGTTTTATATTAATAGAAATATCTTTTCCTGTCCAATAATATGTGTTTAAATGAGTATGTAATCCATGGATGCTTTTAAATGCTTATATGTTATTTATTATATATTCTAGAGTAGGTCTAACACGATTATATATAGCATGCTTGTGTTGTTTATTGAATGTTGAGGAAGCAATTTATCAATTCAAGCTGGAGTTGGAAAGCTCAATGGGGATCTACATCAACCGTTCGGAATAAGGTACGAACCGAGATCCCTTAGTGTTAGATATGTGGTTTCTCTTGCATATAGGAAAGGATTGATTTCTGGAGTCAAGCTATCTATTGTGGTACCCCAAGCCGTAGGAATTTCTCTCTATAACAACCCTGTTTGGTGGTTTCATGGAATGAAAGTTGTCTATTTTTTACATTTTTATAAACTAGGGTTTTGCTTAGAGACTTGTTGTGCAATTTTTGCATGATAGGATAAGATTATGAAAAATGTGCAATTTTTGCATGATAGGGTAAGATTTTGAAAAATGGTCCAGAACCCAACATGAACACAAAACCTGATGTATATTTTATGTCAGTAATATCATCATCCCAGTCTAAATCAGTAAAACCAATCAGATCTAGTTGTGCATGGGCCAACAAAATAGTGGATCTCAAACTCCCTCATACCTTACACATAATGGAATATGTGATTTGTTACTTTCCAATGCAGCTCGTGTGGCTCCTACATGTATCTAGAAGAAACACTCACAACATAGGAAAAATATGGCCTTAAATGGGTTAGGTACAACAGGCTACCAATAAGTTATCTCTAGAGTGTACTGTCAACTAGTGGCATGGAACCACCTTCTTCCAACCCGATTCCAGATAGGACAGGTAAGGGTGTTTCTTTACAATCAGTCATGTGGAATATTTTAAGCATGTATCCAATGTATCCAGACTATGTAATCATGATTCCCAAAGCCTTTTAATTAACTTCGATACATATAAATTTCATGAACAGTCCTAGATCACTCATAGAAAATGCTTCGCTCAAGGATGACTTGATGCTTCTCAATCCAGTAACAAAGCTACTAGTAATTAGTGATTCATCCACATATAGAAATATCAACAGTAAGAATACCCCTTTCTATTTCATGTAGACATTGTAGTCATATATGCATCTTTTAAATATCTATGACATAAGGAAGGCATTGTAGTCATATCTGTGATAGAGGCAAACATGTCTTACAGGTATATTTCTTCAAACTAACATGTAGATGATTTCCCATTTGTGAAACATTTTATGCATAATCCTAGATTGAGATCCTCCTTACCTTTTAGGAAACCTTATATATGGGTAAGTTTCCCAACCCAACCATGATTTAATTCACCCTTATTTAACGGTAGAGCCTCCCTTACATAAGTGTTGTCTAGTAATCCATATTTTTCATTGGGCGCCCATGACATTGTGATCCCCTAGGATGCAGAGTCTTTATAGTTTGTGATCCTAAATTAAACACATATGCTTCTTCATAATCACTCAATGGCCTAACCGTAGACTCCCACATTTATGGAATTTTGATGTTTCATGTTACAATTTCATAAGCCCACCACTTCATTGATACTTAAAAGTTACTTTATTTTTCCATTGTTCACCATCAGGGAGATTCCCATCAATGTCTTACCCATGGTTGCTTCCATCTTCTATCATCTGCTTCATTGATTAAATTGGTTATACATTGGATAGTTATCTCCTTGCATTTCTCTCATTCTCCTTAAGTACCCATGTACTTGGGAAATCATTTACAAGTGCTCCTTAGCATTCTTGTAGGTAGTATAATATCTATTTTGGAAATGTACCTTGGTCTCCTTTATTCAGAGCATTCTGCGATGTGTCACCCATGCAATCCTACTAACATCAACCTCTTCCCTAGTTAACTGCATTGTATTCACTTCCCCTGCGTGAGTACCCCTAGTGCAGCTATGTACCCAGGTTATCCCTTGTTGTTTCCCTCCAATGATACTGCTATGATTCTCACACATGTTGTCATGTCAACCATGCCTTTATGGTCTAAATACAAAAATTTTGAGACCCGCATTTAATGACCCCCATATCCCTCTTTGGTGTCTCAATGCCATATTTTCGTCATTATCTATTGTTGTTCCTTGTGCTTCCAATAAGGAACCCTCATTCCCTTATTGATAGAATGTGTCCCTCTAGCAATATCAACACCTCCATTTCAAAGCATAGGCCTAGAGACCTCTTGTACCTTTGCCCCATAACGATCATTGATGGGTTTTCTTTATATTGACAAAGGGGATACCTCAGTTTCCTTTGGATCACTTGGTTCTCATGTGCTCGACTCCAACTCAATATTGCATCATTGAGAATCATATAGTATGGTGGCCCCTTATCTATTTTGGTCAAATACCCCAAACATGCTTAACTCTCTCCACTTATCAATTTTATCTTGGAATCCCTTTTGTTGCATGCTTCTTGTGGTGTCCAAGCTAAGTTGGGTATAATGATCTAGTTTCTGTTGTGATTTATTTGAACTATTTGACTTAGTCTTCCAACAGTTTGAGTCACCTATGATGTGTTAGATCACTATTTACTCTTTCTAGATCTTAGGCCCCTTCAATAATAGTAGGGATTCAATTATTTTTATTCAACATTCTATTGGGGATGTCATTGCTACTACTCATATACTTCAAATCATTCATGATTGGACCATCATTATGTACTTGGATTCGGTCCCTCTTTGATCCTCATGATGTATTGTACCCAACAATTCTTCATGTATTATTAAAACCCATCTTGGTATGGACTCTATATTATATTGAGAAAATGATATGAGCATCGTGATTCTTACGTCATTCTAAGATTATTTACACCTTACTTCTTTGAATGTTTTTTCTATAACTATGGGATATTTTTCAACATTATTTAACTTTTTAATCTTTCTTTTCCTTTTCGGAATTCTTCCAAGTAAGTGAAATAATTATGTGAATGTTTACTATTACTCAACTTTCAACTATTCTTTTCCATTTTCAACTACTTTGCACTACAAAATTATAAAAGTAGGTGTTAGACTTTTATATTTTACCAAATTCTCTTGTTCTATTCCTGCTAAACATAAATATTTATGTAGATAGGCGTAGATATCTTAGAATTTTTGGGTGGACTACCATCTATCATTTTTTATCTATGGACAAGAATGATACAAGTGTGTTGTCTAGATTAATTCTATGGCGTCATCCAAAATTACACGAGAATGAGACAACTGTACTATTGAGATTGATTTTATGGGTGTGCTTAACTCCAACGATTCTGCAACTATTAGCTTAACTTCAACTCTGATCACAGTTATATTAGATAACTATTAGCTTAACTATTGGATACACCTATTAGCTTAACTTCAACTCTAATCACTTAAGGATTACTCCAACTGCAGTTGGAATCTAGGATTCTAGCTGATGTGCAGCCATGTAAGATTCGAACTCCTCATAAATTCCTCCAAGATCCTAATAAACTCCTACATCTTGTAGTTGGGCATATAGCTAATATACAATTTGTATTACTATCATGAACCCATACCTCGATTATCATGCAGAATTAAAATTTTTCTTAAATAACCTTTGTCGTTCTTTGAAACACGGTGCATGGTCATGAAACACTCCTCAACATTCATGTTGTGATACCACATTGTTGCGTTCTTTCCCATCCACCATTGATCAATTCGACAATATAGGAAGAAATATCTAAGAGGAGATCAAACGACGGGGAAAAATCACGACGAAAAACGACGATCACAATCTGTTCCGCATCTGGGAACAAATCAACAATTGAAATTCAACCCACAAGAATCAAAGGTGCGGAAAGCATTATCTTGCAGAATCAGGAAAATGGGAATTGCAATCTTGCATCCTGCATCCCGTATGCGGAATAGACCATTACGGAAAGGTGAGTTATGAAGGGAAATTTGTGAATCGGCATTCCACATCCCGCAAGTTGCGGAAAGGAAAATTGTGAAGAACAGGATTTACAGAATGTCATTTCCACATCCTGCATCCTGCATCTCGCAAGTTGCGGAAAGGAAAGTTGTAGAAGGAGATTTCTACGAAAATTCAACGTGCTAACAGAATTCTTGGACCAATTCGATCATTCAGGCCATCACCAATACGGACAAGCTAATCCCCATACGAAAACTTAGAAATGCATTGAAATTAAACATACACAGATGCATACAAATGCAATTATATAGCGGAAGTAATTCATCAATTCAACACATTAATCATGTTCATCATATTTCATTGAGAAAATACAAATGCAGAGATTAACACAGACAAGAACACTTATATTTGAAATAATTTTGTTCCACAACCAGCTATGTCCCTACAACGTTCCACCCAACCATAGGCCAGTGCGCTCATCAATCTCTCAGTAGCACTACCACCCCCGATCTAGGCATGATTCCCCCAAGGAATAAGGAAACACTAGCATGATCATACATATCCAAGGATACAACAAAATGCATCCAAACCAAAACATATGGGTCGATCGGGCTGCAAGGAAACAAGACAATATACTGCTCGGTTTATCAGGCTAATCATCCAAGCCAGCTAACAGATGGGTTTATCAGGCCACACACCCAAGCCATCTCACTGCTAGGCTTATCAGACTGTAGTCAGTCAAGCCAACATTAAAATTAAGGACCAACCAATCCAATGAATAGATGGGTTTATCAAGCTATCCAGCCAAGGATCACACACATAAGGCCAAACACAACAAGACACAGCCAAGCCAACATATGGTTTTATCATGCTATTCGATTATCCATCCTTCAAGTTTGGTTTATCAGGATTCTAAGGCAGTGGACAGGAAGAATTGCTAAGGTAGTGAGCTCATCCACAAAGCTAAGGGAACCTTCACAAGACCTATCTGACCTGGCGTCCACGTTTCCTACACACCCAACACAAGGAAGTGTCCCCTTCTCTGCTCCACAGTCCCTCAGGATACACCTTCCCTTCTAGTGCTCTTCAGGATGTGCATAGCATATTCATGAGCCACTCTTGTCTTATTGTGAGGTTCTGTGCTAGGCTTATCAAGCACATTCTGCATCTCTTCCACTCCTAAGTCTTGTATATAGTTCAGATAAAAACAACACAGGAATACACAGCAAGATATGAATTCACCAAAAATCATAATTCCTTACTGGCCATTCACTCCATAGCATCCAAAATGGATTCCCTGGACATGCACATTGAATAAAACAACTTAAACGTGAAGGATAAAAACACAGGAAAGTTCAGCTATGTGAGAGTTTCCTATAAATGAAGGATTGATGATCAAAACATCTCGCATCTCCCCCAAAATGTGAGGGAAGCTGAAAATGTTAATGCATGAGGGAATGAGCATACATTTTTTGGGTGTTTTCTTGACCATGAAGTCAAAACACATTCTTCAAGAATGGGTGCTCCATCCAATTCAAATTTTTCCCATACTCTTCCCATTCCATGCAATAACTACCTCAACCAAATTCTGGAAGAAATAAATGGTTGGGGGGAAAGACAAGAAATGGAAAGTTGAAAGTTTTGATGTTTTTTCCCCAATGGATCAAGGTTAAACATCCCCCCCTATCCTTTATAAATAATGACCCCATCTCATTATTTGTTGCATTGACATAGCTGGTTGTGGGTTTTTTATGATGTTTACAAATGTGCTTGACTTAGCACATGAACCATAGGCATCAACCATGATCACCTATACACCAAAAATTAATCGATGACAGGGCCTTGGCCTTGATCTCCTTGGAATAATTTCATATAATATTTAAACCATATACATTTAATGCAAATGGGGTCAAACCAGGGTGTTACATCCCCCCCCCCTCCCCTTCAACAACACTGTCCTCAGTGCTTTACAAAATTGAACAAAAATGCTACACTAGTATTGCCCTCAGTGCTCCACAGTATTGGATGAAAATGGATGTGATAATCGCATGTCATCCTCCAGCTCCCATGTAGCCTCTTCAGGACCATAGTGCTCCCATTGCACCTTTACCTTCAATATGGCTGAGTTCTGGAGCATTGTGACCTTCTTGTTAAGGATGTGCATTGGCTCGATTTGGAACTCTCCCTCGGGTTCCACCTGAATCACATCCCAACTTATCACATGGTTAGGATCACGCACATATTTCTTAAGAAAAGAAACATGAAAAACATGATGAGCTCTAGTGCTAGCAGGAGATGCAATTCTATATGCAACTGGCCCTATTCTTTCAAGCACTTCAAATGGACCACAGTATCTAGGTAACATCTTGGCACAACTTCCAAACTTCAAGGAACTCTTCTTTTTCCTCACTCTGAGGAAAACATGATCCTGAACATTGAACTCTCTGCTCAACCTATGCTTATCTGCATAGATTTTTTGCCTGTTCTAGGATGCTTTCAGATTCTACCTGATCTTTACCACTTCCTACTCCATCTCCTTGAGCAATTTTGGACCAAGCACAACCCTGTTCACTGGATTATCCCAAGTCACTAGTGTCCTACACCTCCTACCATAGAAAGCTTCATATGGACTCATCCCCAAAGATGCTTGCTATCCATTGTTATCAGCAAACTCTACCAAGTGTAAATAATCTTCCCACTTGGTTGGTTTTTCCATCACATACGTGTGAATCATGTCTTCAAGCACTTGATTCACTCTTGTTGTTAGGGGTTTTGGTAAGTGAGTTGTGCAGCATTGTGGAAGCTGTGCAAGCTCACAAAGTACCGCGCAAGGCTAGATCAGTACGATGGGAAAAAGAATAACCGTTTTGAATATTTTATATATTATTTGACCAAGTTTTGCCACAATAGGTCATTAGCGGTTATAAGTTAGCTAGAAGTGGACCTTCAATGTAAAGGCCCAAGCCTATATATAGATCTAGTTTTGTAATCAAATAGACATCTGAGAATCGGCATTGTATAGAGCATGATTATCGCATGAGGTCTAGTGCGATCTAGTTTTTGAAGAATTATCTCTTATTCCTGCTGCAATCTATCTTGGTTATTTTCTGATGTATTCAGCCCCCAGTTGTGGAGAAGAATTGTCCTTTGGATCATTTGCATATATTTAATATGATATGGCAGTTGTTGCATAAATCTTATCTTTTTTTGTTATGATGCTGCGATCTATTTTTTTATGATGTTGTTGTGATCTAGATCTATTATGATCCATTATGATGTCGCTGTTGTTACAGAGAGAGATTCCTATGGCTTGGGGGTACAACAACAGACAACTTGACTCTAGAAATCAATCCTTTCCAATATGCAATAGAAATTAAATATCTAACACTTAAGGATCAGACCTCGTACCTTATTTTGAATGGTTGAAGTAGATCCCCGTTGAGCTTTCCAACTTCATCTTATATTGATTAATCACTTCCTCAACAACAAGTAAACAAGACAAGCATACTATATATATTGGTGTTAGATCTATTCTAGCATATATAATCAACAATGTATAAACATTTGAAAACATCCATGGATAAAATATTCATTCCAGCATACATTATTGGACAAAAATGATATTTCTATTAATATAAAATCAGAGATTACAATGGATACAACCTCTGTCGGCACATCTACGAATCGGAGAAACTGAATCCCCCACTTGGGCCTTCACCACCTCAATCCTCCATCTCTACATAGCAAGCTCACAAGCAAAAGGCAAGGTTGGGAAGAACACAAAAGTGCTCCAAGGGACAAAGGGATGCAGACTCAAGCACAAGTTTTAGCAAGAATGGACTATAGTTTCTTTGCTCTCAATTCTCTCATATGCCTTCAATGTACCATAGAGTTCCTTATATAGCTTTTCAAAGGGGTAATGAAAGGTCGAATCTGAGCGATCTCAAGGCATAGGGAAGGCCAAGATTCAAGTGAGTCGGATCCATGTCAAGGAAAAATCCAAAAGGATTTGGATTATGCACACATCCCGATGTATGCAGTTTTAGAGGTCAAACCCGCGTATATACGTGATTATAGGTTTAAAAGTCATGTGTATTAATTTTCACATGTTTGTAGGGATGGTCAAGGGAACATCAAAGGACAAAAAATGGTCCAAGGGGTCTAAGGAGTCTGCAGAGGGATAGGGAAAGGACATAAAAGTGTGATTCACCCAGAGTGGTAAAATCAGCTATAACAGATGCCCCCTAATGTGTGAGGTCAGAGGGGTCATACGATGGCCGAAATACATTATAAGTCCATCCCAGAAGTGGAGTGATGAAGGATCCCATATGGAATACCAGCCACCCAATCAACATAGTACAATGATACAACTCTGCACATCTTGCAAATATATATAGCAGTCCCAGATACATAAGAGTACAATGGCCATGAATAGGCATGATACAAGATATCACATAAGTGGTCATCACCACGTACAATATACATAGATCAGAATATCCATGATGAAGATATACAAAGGACCATGATCTCCATAATGGATGAAGATATATAATGGATCAATATCTCCATAATGGCTGGAAATGTTTGACATATACTGGAATCAAGGCACGAGAGTTAAAATCTCGTGAACACTAGCACGATCAAGGAGGTAGCATATAAGAGATGCCACCAATCTGGAAGGTATTCTACACAAACCACTATGAGTACATGTCCTACGATGTGAATAGAGGTGTCGAGGTCGAACATAGTAGTCCATCGTCTAATTATCGGTCATTGAGGTATACTGTTAACAGATGCAAGATCACCCACCGATAATGAAAATGGGAATCAAGGTACTAGAGTGCAAACTAAAAAGTGTGAATAAATGTGTTGAGGTTGAACACTTGAGAGGATCCATCGATCAGGGGACATTGATGTATTCCCAAAGACTGTCGATGGCGAGAGAAAATGCCACTGATGACTGCAAGTCTCAAGGCACTCAAAACTGACACTAGATTCCAATCCTATAATAAATGATCTGAATTTGATGTGATGAAATCTACTAAAAGGAGTGCATTAAGGCATCCCCCATCATCCAACATGAGGTACTCAGCAAAGTTGTATAATGTGGAAGGACTCGATCATAAGGTGCATGAACCAGTAACTGTACTAGGAATGGTTGACATGCAAAGTCAAGATAACTGAGGAATGGTTGACTCAGGTTTCAACTTCCTTTAAACAAGAGCATAACGATGAATGGTGACTTAATAGGGGCAGCATAGACTTGATATACAAAACTGGGACATCTCTGCAACACAGGAGGCATCGACAGAGGCTCCATGGGGACTGGAAGCTTAACCAGTCAGTGGAGATAAATTTAGATAAACGAGTACAGCTCCTAAATTCAAAATATAAAACCAACCAATGGATGTGATATACAGTGCTCTGTTTGAAGGAGACATGACTCAACAGTTGACAAAAGATAACATCTTTCCTTATCCGGACTTTTGGTTTTTTTTTTTTTTTTTGGACTTTTTCAACCATTTAAAAAGCTTGAAAAAGAATAAAATTGATTTATAGTTACAGACTAGGAGGAGACAAGTGTCATATGGGAAAACAAACTAGTTCCAATTAGTGGAACATACCTATGTTCAATGCAAGGACACATGTGTAGGATAGCGACACTGAGGGAAATTCCCCTCCTGGTAAAAATAGGGAATCAAGCTGCAAAGGATATGTAAAATGGCTTTGCATGGCTAGACATGAGACAAGCTCAGGCTATATGGCTGATACTCAAATTCAGGGAAGTCGGCATAAGGCTCAATAAGGCTGGCAAAGCTCATGATAATGCAATTACAACTTGACATAAGGGAGTCCCGGGGAAATGGCCAGCATAAAGTTCAAGAGGAGTATGAAGCTCTTGCTCAAGGACATGGTGGGACTAAAAGGGACTCCCGGACCTAAGAGAGGACTCACAGCATGGGTACCAAATGCAAAAGAGAGCTAACTAGGGCACCCATGTATAGGAAAGCTCTACCATTCACATAGTACCACTTCTAACAGCAACATGAAGGTTCCATGATACCATGGAATAGGTTTGTACCTAAGGTTAAGATGGAATGGTCATAAGGCAATGCATAAGTGCAAGTGGATGTGAAATCCTAACCTATATGCCATTTCATACATAATACCTGTGATGGGAACAAATGGGTCAAAACCTTGGATAGAGTGTACAAAAATGTACCCTACATGACAACAATATAAGTCCAAAACAACCCAAAATAGTCAATAAAGAATCCAAACTATAGGACATAGGGAGGAATGATCATGACAACTACACCCAAAGGAAACAATGTGGTGAATGATGGGATATAAAAAGGAAAGTAAGGTGTAGACCCAATGTTCACGCATCCAATACCACCCCCATGAGGGTGACCACTAGTGTAAAGACCGAGCAAAAGGGATAAAAATACTCCAAAAATGGAGTAGAGGATGGAATATGACCATTTCCAAATCTATGGGCACAGTAAGGAGCTGTGATGCCCCCAAGTCTGACACCAGATTCCGTACTAGGACCAAGGATGGGTGATATGATACCAGGCATGCCAAAAATAAAAGGACCCAAATTCAAGAGAGCATAAATATACTCAAGTAACCACGGTCCCAAAGTCCAATTAGTGCACAAAGAGCACACTCCTAAGAAAATCTATAGCCAAAATATAAGCAAATCAAGGGGAGGATATGTGAGCTCCCGAATGCAGTAGGTATGTCTCACGTAGGAGAGGCTCAAAAATCCCATACACTACAAGCAGAGGTACGTAACCAATTATAGTGTCCCTCATCTTCAACGCATAAAGAAACTATGCTGTCCAGCCCATACCTGGCCGGGACACCTGTAGAATAACCGCTGCAAAGTACCCCCTCGATAACCTAGGTAAGGAAACTAAGGTCACCTCAATATAATCAATGCTCAGGTGGACAGTCGTAGTAGGGATTGACCATATGGGTAGGGTAGCAAATCCCGAAAATCTAAAAAAAGCCCCCAGATATGAATACAATCTTGGAAATATCTCCAGTGCTATTCAGTTACAACCAGGGGTCATCCCAATCATAACCGCTCACATTGCCTCGTGCTTAACTCCCTTGTAAGAGGAGGATCCTGAGAAACACTAATTATACCAAGGAATTTCACACTCTCACCTGGACAGACACATACATGTTGTTGTTTAGTGGTCTTGGAGAATTAACTCACAATGAACTGTTCCAAGACCCTAAAACTTAATCTTGTTGGTGCACCCTATAAAAGAAAAGAGTGTAATTCATTTTATTATGCGTTGATTTTAATTGGTTGTAATTACTCAAATGGAAATGGTCGTGCAACTAATGACATTATGACTCATCAGTGAAATAAATATGCACACCATAACAAACAATGCTAAGTGTAATCTTTATCAAATGAAAAATAGGGTATGCCACTACATGAGATGCATAAATATATATTCCTTTCTGAATGCCATTGCAATCCTTCCTATATGAGAGCCTAAATAAAACTCTCATCCGAGCAATCCAATGCAAGTACCTCCTCAAATCCATATGCAAAAAATGCAACTAACTTGTATTTTTCAATATAAAAGAATGAAAAATGCAATAAAAGTCATCTAAAACTCTTAGTCTCTGCAGCAAGTATAAAACATAAGCCTAGCAAGACACGAAGACAAAAAGGAAAAATGACTAAAACTACTTTCAAATAAAAATCAATGAAAAAGCGGTCTCTGGTCACAAGACAAGCATCCAACAGACAACATCAGACCCAAGGAAGACCCAACCACACTCACAACCCACCCAAGAACTTCCCACAACATCAAACTCACCAAAAGGGAGGATGTATGCAACTATTTAAAGAACATCTACGTATATACGCGACTTTTGGCCAAAAAGCTGCATGTATACACGGATTTTGGCCAAAAACCTGCGTGCATACGTGACTTTTGGCCAAAAATCCACGTATGTATGTGACTTTTGGCCAAAAACCTACATATACAGAGAAGACAGTGGTAAAAAGTAGGCCACGGGTCAAACCAATAAAGGGGAGTGTCAATGGATGAACATACTATACAATGCAACACAGAAACAAGGAGAAACAAAGAGCAAGTCAATAATATCAAACACATTGTGCCCGCAAACCCTAAATAAAAAAAAGGAACATCCCCAGTGGAGTCGCCAATTCTGTTACGAAGAGAAATTCCTATGGATTGGGGGTACCACAACAGACAGCTTGACTCTAGAAATCAATCCTTTCCAATATGCAATAGAAATTAAATATCTAACACTAAAGGATAAGACCTCGTACCTTATTCCAGACGATTGAAGTAGATCCCCATTGAGATTTCCAACTTCAGCTTGTATTGATTAATCACTTCCTCAACAACAAGTAAACAAGACAAGCATACTATATATATTGGTGTTAGATCTATTCTAGCATATATAATCAACAATGTATAAACATTTGAAAACATCCATGGATAAAATATTCATTCAAACATACATTATTGGACAGGAAAATATATTTCTATTAATATAAAATTAGAGATTATAATGGATACAACCTTTGTCGGCACGTCTACGAATCGGAGAAAATGAATCCCCCACTTGGGCCTCCACCACCTCAATCCTCCATCTCTTGATAACAAGCTCACAAGGAAAAGCAAAGTTTGGGAAGAACACAAAAGTGCTCCAAGGGACAAAGGGATGTAGACTCAAGCACAAGTTCCGGCAACAATGGACTATAGTTTCTTTTCTCTCAATTCTCTCATATGCCTTCAATGTACCATAGAGTTCCTTATATAGATTTTCAAAGGGGTAATGAAAGGTTGAATCCGAACGATCTCAGGGCATAGGGAACACCAGGAGTCAAGTGAGTCGGATCCATGTCATCTAAAACTCTTAGTCTCTGCAGCAAGTATAAAACATAAGCCCAGTAAGACACAAAGACAAAAAGAGTAATGCACAAATGGCAAAACAAAAAGGAAAAATGACTAAAACTACTTTCAAAGAAAAATCAATGAAAAAGCGGTCTCTGGTCACAAAACAAGCATCCAACAGACAACATCAGACCCAACGAAGACCCAACCACACTCACAACCCACCCAAGAACTTCCCACAACATCAAACTCACCAAAAGGGAGGATGTACGCAACTATTTAAAGAACCACTACGTATATACGTGACTTTTGGCCAAAAAGCTGCATGTATACACGGATTTTGGCCAAAAACCTGCGTGCATACGTGACTTTTGGCCAAAAATCCATGTATGTATGTGACTTTTGGCCAAAAACCTGCATATACAGAGAATACAGTGGTAAAAAGTAGGCCACGGGTCAAACCAATAAAGGGGAGTGTCAATGGATGAACATACTATACAATGCAACACAGAAACAAGGAGAAACAAATAGCAAGTCAATAATATCAAACACATTGTGCCCGCAAACCCTAAATAAAAAAAAAGAACATCCCCAGTGGAGTCGCCAATTCTGTTACGGAGAGAAATTCCTATGGATTGGGGGTACCACAACAGACAGCTTGACTCTAGAAATCAATCCTTTCCAATATGCAATAGAAATTAAATATCTAACACTAAAGGATAAGACTTCGTACCTTATTCCAGATGATTGAAGTAGATCCCCATTGAGATTTTCAACTTCAGCTTGTATTGATTAATCACTTCCTCAACAACAAGTAAACAAGCATACTATATATATTGGTGTTAGATCTATTCTAGCATATATAATCAACAATGTATAAACATTTGAAAACATCCATGGATAAAATATTCATTCAAACATACATTATTGGACAGGAAAATATATTTCTATTAATATAAAATTAGAGATTATAATGGATACAACCTTTGTCGGCACGTCTACGAATCGGAGAAAATGAATCCCCCACTTGGGCCTCCACCACCTCAATCCTCCATCTCTTGATAACAAGCTCACAAGGAAAAGCAAAGTTTGGGAAGAACACAAAAGTGCTCCAAGGGACAAAGGGATGTAGACTCAAGCACAAGTTCTGGCAACAATGGACTATAGTTTCTTTGCTCTCAATTCTCTCATATGCCTTCAATGTACAATAGAGTTCCTTATATAGATTTTCAAAGGGGTAATGAAAGGTTGAATCCGAACGATCTCAGGGCATAGGGAACGCCAGGAGTCAAGTGTGTCGGGTCCATGTCAAGGAAAACTCCAAAAGGATTTGGATTATGCACACATCCCGATGTACACAGTTTTAGAGGTCAAACCTGCGTATATACGCGATTATAGGTTTAAAAGTCGCATGTATTAATTTTCACATGTTTTTAGGGATGGTCAAGGGAACATCGAAGGACAAAAAATGGTCCAAGGGGTCTAAGGAGTCTGCAGAGGGACAGGGGAAGGCCATACAAGTGTGATTCACCTAGAGTGGTAAAATCAGCTATAACAGCTGTGGTCTATTCCATTTCTGCTACACTGATGTCGATGTGATTTTTTTTAAGTTTGTTACATTTCCGTTGCATTATGAGTTGAGATGCTTGATAAATGATGCTGCTGCACTAGTGATACTATGACAAATGTATGATACACTATGTAGTTATGGAAATTATTTAATGTCAACTGTATAATTTTGGATCCAATAGTTATGTTCTTTCCCCATCAAATCCCATATCCTCCTTCCTCATTTCTGGAAACTTAGTTCCAACAAATCTCCCTTGAACATCTTAAGTAAACTTCGTCGGCTATACCAATGTTGCTGGGAAAGGTAAAACCTGTCTAAGCTGGTGCTAAAGGAGATTGCGCTGGTTGGGCATCGACAAAGTGAGAACCCCTATCGATGAGGTTTTGTTGGTGGGTTTCTCCAACAAATGGTTCTGCTACCGGGACCGAGTTGTGATTAAAAGGAGGATATGTTTTGGCATCCGAATCGACTGGAGATAGAGGGGTGGTTTGATCTAAAGTTACGAGAATTTGTTGAAGCCATAAATTAGAATCTGAATATATCGACTGGCCATTGGTTGCGTTATCCCTAAAGTTGAACCTAGACTACAGGGGTTCAAGCTTAAAGAAATCTTTTTCAAAAATATAATTCAATGAAAATCAAGATAAAAACTGGGCTGGTATGTAATTAAATCTATAGGAAAATCACATAACCATTACATAACTATAGAACATAAAACAACATACAAAATCCAATATCAAAGGAACTACGATCATGAATTAATGAAATGAGACTGACTCTATTTTTAAAATTTTAAACGATAATTGTATTCCACCATAAGAATCATGTAATGGGATTCAATTGACCATATATAGGATAAATCACAAGAAATACAATTGAAAAGATACACAGTCAAATCATAATCATACTCATATCAAAGCAGAACCTGTATTGAAAATGTAGAGTATTTCATGTCATACAGAATGTTATCAAAACTGGATCTCCATCACTCCAATTGCCACCCCCTTCTCATCTAGTGACTATTCTTATATACAAAATATCTTATTTTATAAGATAACTATAAGATCCTACTTCTATGGATAGAGCCCTTTCAAAAATAGAGAAGTCAATCCCCTTTAAACATTTTTTAAGTACAAGTGTAAAATAAAAGATACATCTGTCAACAAACAAAATTTCTTTTAAAAGCAAACTACAACTCTAAATCTAAAGACTTTTGGAAGCCTTTGCTAATATAGTTAAATCACTTAAAACCTGGGATTGCTTTTGTAACCTGGAAAACTCAGTATCTTTGTTCTCCTCCTTATTTTGATCCTTGATGAGTTCAAGCTGCTTCTGGATGGTTCTTTTTTCCTTTAGAATATCTTTAGATATTGACGGCAATTTTTGATAATCTGCCTCCTTATCCTCCAGATCTTCTTGAAGTCTTTTATTAGCTGTCATCAACTTTTCATTAATGTTTTGTAAAAACCTAGTTTGCTCTTTGTATGTATGCAAATATTTCTTGACTTAGTTTAGTTATGGAGATATTTTAGGGCCCTCTTCTTTCATATGGACTTCATCTTCCTGTAGAATCCTTGATGCTAAGCAATCCTCTGAATCAACTTGTTTGTTTGTGCAAAATACTTCTGGTATAGACCCTGCAACTCCTTGAACATCTATGAACTTCTCATTATTTGAAAAATACTGACCTTTATATGTATGTACAGTCTCTTCACTAATAGCATCATCTATCATCACGATTTCCTCATAGTCTTCATGTGCTGATTTCATCTCTGTCTGCAACTTTCTTCTTAACCTAGTCCTAGGCTTTACATCCCTGCTTTCTGAATTCAATAGCTAATTATGAGTTTCATTTTTTGAGGTTATATTTTTTAGCATAACGCTTAATTTTTCAGGGTTTTCATCTGTGCATGAAATTTCAGGACACAAACATTTCTGAATTGGTTTCTCTGTAAAACCCTTACCTTCCTCTACAACAGCTTCAATTTGTTTTTTGTGATTTGTTGTTTGCTGGTCCGAATCTTCCATAATCCTTTTTCCTTTCTCCTTAATATTTTCTTTGAACCCTAGCTCTGTCTGTAGAGTTTCCCAGGTCTGTCCTTCCCTATGCAATTGTGAGACAATCAATAGTTTGATTAAACCCTGATGATAGACTAAATGAGCAGTATGCTCTGGATGGCCCTGAACCCATGAAATCATCTTTTGAAGGATTTTCAGTAAGTAGAATGGGAGATTAAGCTGTAACCTTCCACTAAGGTGCATCAGCAACCTTAAATGGAATTTAAGCACCCTATCATACCGACCATCACATGTAATATAGTTTTGCACCATTTCTAAAGGAATTTTCCAACTTGGCTTTATTTTGCTCACATGGATACCATTTTTCCAATCTAATTTCTCAAAACCTGGCATTAAGAACTCACTGTAGTCTCCTTGAAAGTCATGTTGCTTAAACCATCTTTATCCCTATGCTAGAACATCTATTGCTGCAGCAATAGACTCTTCATTTACCCTAACTATTAAGCTTTTAAGATGAACCATTTCATCTCTATAGTTTTTAATAAAAGCCATAGTTACTTGTGAATGATAACCCTGTAATTTCTCACAAAAGGTAAACCATCTAGCATTCTTCATTAATTGGGCTGATCTTGGAAACTTCATTATCCATTATGTGTTATTGGGCTCCAATCTGCAAATCAAGCCTCCTGGTTTTCTCTTTACCATGATTTCTGAATCCTCTTCCTCTGCTATCTTTGACATTTCTGCAACCCCTTCACACTATAGAATTCAAAAGAGAATTTATGCTGTAGCAGTTTACATTCAAATGCAAAAATAACTATACAATGTAACTTTTCCCTCTTCAAGCACGAGAATACATGATTAAAACAAACCCTTGCTATTTCAGAACTACTGTATTCATTGTTTTAACCATCCATATTTCAGGATCCTGAACAATAAATGTTCACAGTTAAAAAACTCCTCTCTAAATGATCTTCACCCAGTTCGCAAGAGCATTTGGGCCAAATAACATGACAAATTTTAGGGAAAATGAATAATCATATTCCATCCGTTAACCCTACCATTATTAGTACCAGTCATTACAAGAAATTTCAACTCAAAATGGGCCTTTTAACTTTAACTCAAATTCCATGTCATCATGTGTTAGCCAATGAAATTGGTTTAAATTTGAAATACCATATAGGTCTTAAACGTTTTTTTAATATAAATTTTGGGATAGGTATCATAAAAAAATACATTTTTTGTTTGTATTTTCGACATATCTCCCCGTGTTTTTACTCAAATTTCAATCGGGAGAGCTCGTTGGATGTGGAATTAAATTCCACATCCAACGAGTACCCACTCTGCATACTTTTAATAGACCTCGCTACCTACTCTGGAAACCACGATGAAATTGGAAGCATCACCGGTAGGAGAAATTACAGTCGGAATGAACCAGATTCAAGCACAGTTGGCCAATCTCATGCTCCAACTACAAGATATCAAAAAGGCCAAGAAAGATTATGATGATCTTTGGTGCACTTGCTTCCATGCAAATGGACATACCAAGGACACATGTCCGACATTTTGGAATTATTTTCTATTAGGAGCCCCGACCCCATTGAGCTGTGCTGGTATGCCATGGTGTCACATATTTCAGGTCTATAAGAATCGACATGAGAATTGCAAATACATGCAAAATATGGTTACCAAGGGAGAAAATATGTACTGTACATTTTGTTAGTTAGTAGGACATGATGATAAAAACTGTTGAGCTTATGATTTGGTCTAGGAAAGGACACATGATTCATATTTTGTGAAAGGTGAGGACCCCTAGGAAATGCAAGCGCATCCTCAGATGGCCCAACCAGTAGTGCAGGTGTAGTACACACCACCACCCCAGATGCAATTTATCATGGGACAACCGTAGAAATAGTTTACAATGTATCCATAGTTCGCACCTTAACTGCAGATTGTAGGACAACCCTAGTATGCACCGTGACCATAGTATAATCTGGCGTCGCCCATTCAGTCTCAGCCACAATATGTTCATATTGTGCACTATGTCTAGTAGCAACCAAACCTACCACAATAGAAGATGGCCCAGCTATAGTTTCAGCAAGGAGGAGTCTGAGGAGGATTCCGAGGATGAGGAGGAGGCTTCAGTCGAGGAGGAGGATGAGTTCATGAATCTATCCAGTGTTATACGTATGGAGTATTTAGGAACTATCAAAGGGAGTTCCCTCATGTGCAGTGTACATATTGTGTGGCCAGTGACCATAATGTTGAAAACTGTCCTCAGTTGATTTCCAAATGGCAAGCTGAAAACATTCCTCAGTTGCAGAACGTGCAGAATGAGAAGTAGCCTACATCCAAGTACATAACCAACCAATAATGCAAAACCATATCCCACCACAAACTCAGACTTAAAACCTGCCTCAAACTCAGAACGAGCCAATGAATTAGCCATTGAATCAGAACTCTCCATTGAACCTGAATCAAGGATCAACAGTTGTGACAATTCAAGTTGAACCAAGGACAAAGGATGTCGACATTGGGGTTGTCACTCGCATCGATGCAATGACCAAAGAAGATGGACCACGGCAGAATTTTTTTCTCACTTGCAATAAAAAAGTATCATTTGATATTGTGGCGAAGAAAGACACCTTCTTCGGGGCAAAGCATGCAATCAGGATAAATCTTGGTAAGTTACCAATTATTGACATGCAGACTGTGCCATTCATTTTTTGGGTTTATTGGGAGGTGCTGCAAGCCACAACTATCATCGTTCTCCATGTATCTCCTTATGTAGTGACCAAGTATCAGAGGCTTATTCGGTTCAACATCAGGCCCCACTCTATTTACATTTAGATAAGGAGGGACCCAAACTGGTAGTGGCTACCTTTGGCTTACAAAGTCACGACGAAAGAATTGGATGCTATTGTTAAAGAGTGGTTTCCTGAATGGTGCAACCCAGTGATTTAGGAGGAACTATCTAAGGAGCCTCCACCTGATACCTAAGAAGATCTTGTTGAAAAGGAGCTGAGTTCTCATGACTCTGACAATGATTCATCAACGGACCCCAAGGCCGAAGCACAATGCTTGTGGGAGGAGACTTGCACCAAATGGTGCCAAGAATATGATGCAGGTAGTGGTATCCAGTCAGGAATGAAGGACCAACTGCAATGGCTCATTAAAGCGGTCACTGAATCCTCTAAGGATGCAACACAGGTGATCTGAGAGCCAAAGCATGAAGAATTCAGTGCGGTAAGAGATAGACTAAATTCCATTTTTGATATTATTTCCAAGAAGACATATGCAATACCTATGATGCAGTACATCCCATCGATCAACACTGAACCCTGGGCTAGGAAGGTGCAATTTTCCCTGACTATGATTAGTGTGGGCAATGGGGAAGTACACCAATTGCTACAACCGATATAGAGTGTGGCTTTGGATATGAACAAGTTATCTGCTATGGAATTGGTGGAGTTGCAACATGTTTCTGCCCTCGAATTGGAGGACCGACAAAAAGAGATAACTCGGGGATATGTCCAATCACAAAGCATAGCTGAGAAGTTGCAGGAAGAGGCACAGGAGCTGCATCAGGTTTGGGTGCAGCTGGGAGAAGAAAAAGTGTGGGAGATAGATGCCTTAAAGGCCATGCAAGTTGAGCTGCAGTGAAAGGATTCCAAGGATATTACTGAGCTGAAGAAGTTGCAAGACTGCCTGATCGTTGAACAAGCACAACTGTGTGCAAGATGTAGTGAGGTTGAGAAAGATATCACTGAGGCCTTCCAGCACATTTTTTAGAGCACATCCGAGTTCACACCAGTCGATAAGGCCAAGCGATTGGGGAAAACTATTGTTCAACTCTAGGACACCAACTTGATGCACAATGCCCTGGTACAACCTACAAAACCACTTGAACAGGTTGCTTAAAGGAAGGATTCCATTGAAGAAATCATGACTCAGTTAGAAACCATGGAGCAAGAGGCCAAGACTATTATGGAGGCAACAACACAATTTTGGCAAATCGTTGTCCAAGATGAGCATCTTGATCAGCTTACTGTGGAGGTGCAAGAAGCCAAAGGTTAACTAATGACCTCAAAAATGTCACTGTGGGTGATGTCACTGATGGTGCAAATCACCAGGGAAGAGGAATTGAAGGATCTTCAGCAGCGAGCTTCCTGTGCCCAGGAACGCCAACAAATGAGGTGTGCTCAGCTAGATGAATTTCAATAAATCGGTGGAAAGTTGGCTGTTAAATCAGTCCCCATGCTGTAGGTAGTGCAAGAGAATCAGCAGATGGTCGATGCCAAGGCTAGAGAAGAGCACCTGATGCAGAAGACCTTAAATAATTGTCAGAGTGTTTCCACGAAAGTTTAGCTTTAGGTTCAGGAGATCGTGCAGTAATTTGAAAATTTCAAGGTGCGCACATCGGCATATACCTTTTCAACCTGATGTGGCTTGGGGATGAGCCATAAGACTGTGTTGGGGGCCTTTTGGCAGCATTTTTGGTAAGTGAGTTGCATAGCGTCGCGATAGCTGAACAAGCTCACGCAGTACCATGCAAGGCCAGATCAACGCGATGGGAGGAAGAATAACCAGTTTTGAATATTTTATATATTATTCGATTAAGTTTTGTCACAATAGGTCATTAGAAGTTATAATTTATCTAGATGTGTACCTTCAATGTAAAGGCACAAGCCTATATATATAGATCTAGTTTTGCAATTAAATAGACATCTGAGAATTGGCATTTTCTAGAGCATGTTTATCGCATGAGGTCTAGTGCGATATGGTTTTTGAAGAATTATCTGTTATTCTTGTTGTGATCTATCTTGGTTATTTTCTGATGTATTCAGCCTCCAGTTATGGAGAAGAATTGTCATTTGGATCGTTTGCATAGAGTTAATATGATGTGGCAGTTGTTGCACAAATCTTACCTTTTTCTATTATGATGTTGTGATCTATTTTGTTATGATGTTGCTGTGATCTAGATCTATTATGATCCATTATGATGTCGTCGTGGTCTATTCCATTTCTGCTATACTGATCTTGATGCAATCTGTTTTAAGTCTATTACATTTTCGTTGCATTATGAGTTGAGGTTTCTTATAAATGATGTTGCTGCACTAGAGATATTGTGAGAAATGTATGATACAATCTGTAGTTATGGAAATGAGTTAATGTTGACTTCATAATTCTGGATCCAGTAGTTATGTTGTATCCTCGTCGGATCCCATATCCTCCGTTCTCACTGCCGGAAATTCGGTTCCAATAGCTCTCGCTTGAACATCTCGGGTGATACTTCATCCACTCTACGGATGTTGTTGGGCAGGGTAAAACCTGTTTGGGCTGATGCTCAGGGAGATTGCACTGGTTGGGTGTCGAAAGAGTGAGAACCCCTATCAATGAGGCTTTGTTGGTGGGATTCACCAAAAACTCTCTCTATATGACAATCAGTCTGAGGATGGTAGGTAGTGTTGAGTTTTATCTTTGTACCCAAATCTGCAAACAATCCCTTCCAAAAATTGGAAGTGAACTTGACATCTTTGTTAGAGACTATTGCCTTAAGCAATCCATGCAATTCGAAAATATACTTCAAGAATATCTTTGCAATGTCATCAGTCTTGTGCATAGACTTAATCAGTATAAAATGTGTTTCCTTTGTCAACTTGTCCACCACAACCATGATGGAATCATGTTGTCTCCAAGTCATTGGAAATCCTATAACAAAATCCATGGAAATAACTTCCCATTTCCATTCTTGAACTGGAAAGGGCTGCAACAAACCTGTTGGGTGTTGTTGCTCAACCTTCACCTGTTGAAATTTCATGCACCTTGAAATATATTCAAATGTGTCCTTTTGCATTCCTGGCCAGAAGTACTGCTTTCTAGCTGTAGCAATTGTCTTATGATATCTCCGGTGACCAAACTATGGAGCTTGATGGATCTCATCCATAACAACTCTCCTCAAATATGCTACATTCGGAATATAAATTATGTTCTTATAAGCAAGAAGTCGATCTTCTTCCAATTTATATCCCTCGCACTTCTTTTCAGGGATTTGCTACTGCAACTTGTCCTTGATCTCCACATACATTTCATCTTCAACAATATGACTAACAATATGTTGTATCAAATCTGATTGGAAAATACTAATGGATTCCACATGCATTTCCCGCACCTTCTTGCTGAGTGCATCAACTACCTTATTATCTTTTCCCCTTATGTTCTTGATTTCAAAATCAAAATCACATAAAAACTCCAACCATCTAGATTTCCTAACATTTAGAATAGGCCGATCAAACAAATACTTTAGACCACAATGGTCTGTCCTTAGCTCAAATCTTCTTCCTATTAATTCATGCCTCTACATCTTGAGAGCATGTACTATGGATGCAAGTTCCATATCATGAGTGGCATAGTTATTCTCATGTTCCTTCATCTTTCTTGACTCATAACATATCACATGGTTTTCTTGCATAAGAACTACTCCAAGTCCTTAATCGCATGCATCGGTACAAAGCACAAAATATTTCTCTAAGTCTGCAACTTTCAAGACTGGTGCACTTGTGAGAATATTCTTCAGTTGATAGAAGCTTTCTTCACACCTAGGTTTCCATTCAAACTTTATCCCCTTCCTTTGCAAAGAAGTGATGGCATGTGCAGTCTTGGAGAATCCCTCTATGAATCTTTTCTAGTATCCTGCAAGTCCCATAAAAGATATTACATCTGTCACATTTCTTGGAGTAGGCCGATTCATAATGGCTTCAATCTTATCAAGGTTCACAAATATACCCTCTTCTAAGATAATGTGACCCAAATACTAAATCTTATGTTTATAGAAGTCACACTTGCTCAACTTTGCATACAACTGATGCTCCCTAAGTAATTGTAATGTCAATCTCAGATGCTCTTCATGCTCTTCCTCATTCTTAGAATACATAAGAATGTCATCAAGGAAAATAAGATCAAACTTGTCCAAATACCTGCTAAAGACACTATTCATAAGGCACATAAATGTAGCTGATGCATTTATGAGACCAAATGGTACCACTAAAAACTCATAATTCCCATACCTTGTTCTGAAGGTTGTCTTATGAATGTCTTCATCCTTGTTTCTCACCTGATGGTAACCAGACCTTAAGTCAATATTGGAAAATACCTTTGCTCCTCTCATTTGATCAAAGAGGTCATCAATCATAGCCAAAGGATATTTGTTCTTCACCGTAACCTTGTTAAGTTGTCTCTAATCAATTCACAATCTGAGTGTACCATATTTATTCTTCACAAACATAACTGGTGCTCCCCAAGGAGACACACTCAACCTAATATACTTATTCTCCAACAACTCTTGTAACTGCATATTTAGCTCTAGAATTTCTAGTGTGCTCATTCTGTAGGGTGTCTTGGACACTGGTTCTGCTCCTGAAAAAAGCTCAATTGTGAAATCAATGTCTCTATTTGGAGGAATCCCTTGAATCTCATCAGGAAAAACATCCTTGAATTCCTCCAACACATGAAAATACTCCAACCTAGCATTTTCATTCTTTGTTGCTGTAATACTCCAAAATTTCATAAAAATTAAAAAAATTTCTTGCAACATTTAATGTTTAAAAACATTGATGACATGGGTAACTTAACCACTAACATTTATCATTTTAAAGGGTCTAATCTAGAAACTAAAACTAATTCCTTTATTAATTTTTATATCCGCTTACTTCGCTATTTGCATTCATATTTAAGTATTGAAAGATTGATTTAGTAAGAAAAAAGATCTGAAAAATAGTTTGAGATGAAACAACTATTTGTTTACTATATACTACATTTTGTCTTCTACTTAATTGAAGGGACTTCAGTTCATGTCTGAGGCTTACTTATCTTTTTAGCTAATGCAGTGAAGTGATGATTCTCGTACAGGTCTAATTACAAGTAAGACATTTTTTATTCCAGTTTCAGGATCGAGATTTAATTATATCAACTAGCAAAGTAAATTCTAGGATGTACTGAAATTTAAAGTAGTATTCATGCCTTTAAATAAAGACTTCCAGAAATTGCATGTAAACTTAGGGTCTTTGTCTGAAATTATAACTTTCGGTATCCCATGTAAACGAAATATTTTTTTCATGAATATATCCGCAATATTAGTAGCCTTGTAGGTGGTTTTTACTGGCATAAAATGAGCTTCTTTACTGAGTTTATCGACGACTACCATTATCGAATCATTCAAATTCTGTTTTCTAGGTAGACTTGTAATAAAATCAAGATTGATTATTTCTGATTTCCAACTAGGGATGGGTAATGGCTGTAGTAAACCGGCTGGATGCTGGTGTTCAGTATTAACCTATTGACATTCAAAACAATTGGCAATGGATTATTCCAGTTCATCCTTCATGTTTGGACAAAAATAATCTTTCTGTATCATGGTTATAGTCTTCTGATAACCAGGATGTCTTCAGTAAGGAGTCTTATGAATTTCAATTAAAACCAGTAGCTTAATTTTAGGTACATTAGGTATATATAGGCTGTTTTTACAAAAGAATTAATCCTTTTTCATTTAGACTATACCATGTACTTAAACTTTCAATTAAACTTTCTGCCATTTTAGCTTGTAATTTATGATCATTTTCATCCAATTTTACTCCTTCCTCTAACTGTTCTTCTAAATCTATTTTATAACTACTAATTGCTGCTACAAAGTTCAACCTTGCATTTCTACTTAGAACATCAATGGCCTTATTTTCTTTTCCCTTAATATGTTGGATCTCGAAATCGTACTCGCTAAGGAAAGCTAGCCACCTAGCTTGCCTTGTGTTTAAATTAGGTTGATTCAACAAATATTTTAATCCCTTATTATCTGGTATTAACATAAATTTTCTTTTGATTAAATGATGGCGCCACATATTCAAATCATGTATGAAGAAAACCAACTCTAAATCGTAAGTAGTGTAATTGTTCTCATGAATTTTAAGCTTCCTAGACTTGTATGCAATTGCGTGTCCTTCTTGAGTTAAGACCCCCACCTAGACCATCGTTGCATGCATCAGTGCATATGAAAAATTCCTTATTAGGATCAGCAGTTCTTAAGATTCGTGCAGTAGTTAATAATGTTTTTAACTTCTTAAAAGTTTCTTAAAACTTTTGATTCCACTCGAGTTTCTTCCCTTTCTTCTGTAAAGAAGTTATGGGATTTGCGATTCTTGAGAACCCCTCAATAAATATTCGATAGTAACCTGTAATCCCCATGAATGATCGCAGGTCAGTCACATCCTTTGGAACTAGCCAGTATTCAATTACTTTTATCTTTTCTGGATCAACTGAGATCCCCTCTTTAGTTACTACATGGCCTAAGTATTGTATTTTATCCTTAAAGAAATCACACTTACTAAATTTAGCATATAGCTCATGTTCCGTTAACTTTTGTAAAACATTTTTTAAGTGCTCCTCATGTTCTTCTTTAGACTTAGAATAAATTAGAATGTCGTCAATGAATACCACTATGAATTTATTGAGATGCTTATGCAATACATTATTCATTAAGCACATGAAGACAACCGAGGCATTAGTGAGCCCAAATGGCATGACCACAAACTCATAGTGACCATATATGGTCCTAAAAGTTGTCTTAAAAATGTCTTCATCTTTGAGTCAGACTTGGTGATAACCATATCGTAAATCAATATTTGAAAATAGAGTTGCTCCACATAGCTGATCAAACAGATCATCTATGCGAGGCAATGGGTATCTATTTTTAATGGTCATTTTATTAAGTTGACGGTAGTCAATGCATAAGCATAGAGTATTGTCCTTCTTTTTAACGAAAATGACAGATGCTCCCCAAGGAGACACACTTGGTAATATATACTTTTTATCAATAAGTTTCTTTAAATGTGATTTTAATTCATTTAGTTCCAATATATTCATCCGATAAGGGGATTTAGAGCTGGGCACTGCACCAGGTACCAACTCAATAGTGAATTCCAACGCCCTTTTCGGAGGAAATCCCAGAATTTCTTCTGAAAATACATCTGAGTACACCCTCGGGATTGGAATATCTTCCACTTTTAATTTATCTTCATTATTAATCTTTTCTTCATCAATTATAGTTACAACAAAGGCTTTACAACCCTTCTGAACAACTCTCTTTAATTGCAAGGCAGATATTTGTCTGATAGTGGTTTTCCTAGGAATTCTTGTTACAGTTATTGTTTCTCCTTCATTATTTATGCATGTAATTTTTTTATCAAAACAGTTCAAAAATACTCTATGCTATTCTAACCAGTCCATACCCATTAACATGTCATAAGAGCCTAAATGAAGTACATTTAGCTTCACATATGTTTCAAACTGATTCATAATTACAGTACAGTCTTTTACAAAACTAATCACTTTTATTTTTTCTCCTATAGCTAGCTTAACTAACCATGACTTTGCAAACTTTTCTACTAAATTAGGATAAACATAACTCAAGCTATCCCCTGGGTCATTTAAAATAGAAATGGGTGTTTGATTCAACTTACCTTCTACTTCCACCATGGAAGTTCGATAATTCACTGGCATGTTTTCTAGTGCCACGTTGATCCTGTGCATCCCCCTTGCTAAGTCACCAACGGTCATATCCTCTTGCACTATATGAATGTTTCTGATAGTCTTCTTTCTATTAGGGAAAACTGATGCATAATGAGGCCCATTACAATCCCAACACTTTACTAGTTCTTTACGTTCATTATTCTTAATGTACTTGCTGTGATTACTAGTAGGTTCTTTATTTCTAGGGCCATTAGGGTTTGACTGCGAGTGACCTTTGTTTCCTTGGAAATTATTATTGGGAAAGTCTTCTGTGTTATTATTCCTAAAATTGCAGTTATATATGAAACCCTTCTTCTTTTGTTCAAAATTATTAGACCTCTTAGCCTTCCAATCTGGCATGCTTTCCCTTTTTCGATTCTGCTCATAGAAAAAATTTGCCTTTCGCATAGCCTCCTCAAGGGTCTTTGGATTATCATATTCAAATATGTCTTTAATGTGAAAAGGTAAAAAATATAGAAACTATTGCACCTTAGGCTTCTCATCTACAATGTAAGGAACATAACATAATAAACTTAAAAATTTACTGTTTAATTACTTCATGTTCATAGTTCCGAACTTCAGTTCATAGAACTCCTTAGCTCACTCTTCATAATACTATTCCGACAGAAACTTATTTTTAAAGTATTTCTTAAAGGTACTCCAGTTAATTTTATTTTCCTTAATACCTTTTACTCGTTTCCTACCACCAGATATCTACCTTTCTAGTTAAGTTGTAAATGGCCATTCTTTCTTTTAGTTGATTGGAGTAATTATAAATTTGGAAATACTTCTTCATTCTAGACATCCATGCCTCGGCTTCCTCTCCTTTCTCAGTTTCACCATTGAAATTTGGTGGTTTTATCTTCTTAAATTCTCCCAAAATTTCTTCATAAGGATTAAATTTTATTTTCCTAGAATGGTAATTATCCTCACTGCTATCACTAGAGTACTGGCGATTCTTCCTATACGAGTCACCATAAATTTCATAGGATGGAATACTTTAAATTTTTAGAATGTTTGGACTTTTTACTTTTATGTTGGTAGGACATATTTTCGAATCCTATCTGTTTATATTTTCCTTCACTCTAAAATTTTTCCATCAGTATGTGGTTCAGCTCCTCTTGAGCTCTTAAAACTCTTTCATTCCCTTTTATAACTATTTCCATTTCAGTTCTTAATTCCTTAACAATTTGTAATAATTCTAAAGAGTTGTTAGTTATTTCTTCATGAACCAGTTCTCTTCTAGAATTACTTTGTTCATTTAACGGGGACTCTTCATCTGCATATTCCTCGAGTCTTTCCATACCCATAGTTCTAGCTCAGAAAAATTTTCTGGTAATAACATTTCAAAAAGAAAAATAATAATCAGTATGCATGCATTTTATCAACTATTTGTCTACACAGGTTGAGCCACATTCAGGCCTAGTGTCTACACTTGTGCTCTGATACCCAAAATTTCATTAAAATTTAAAACTTTTCTTGCAACATTTAATGTTTAAAAACATTAATGACGTGGATAACTTAACCACTAACAGTTATCATTTCAAAGGGTCTAATCTAGAAACTAAAACTAATTCCTTTATTAATTTTTATAACTTCTTACTTCACTATCTGTATTCATATTTAAGTATTGAAAGATTGATTTAGTAAGAAAAAATATATGAAAATAGCTTGAGCTGAAACAACTATTTGTTGACTATATACTAAAGTTTGTCTTCTGCTTAATTGAAGGAACTTCATTTCATGTCCAAGGCTTACTTAGATTTTTAGCTAATGCAGGGAAGTGATGATTCTTGTAGAAGTATAATTATAGGTAAGACGTTTTGTATCCCAGTTTCAGGATCGAGATTTAATTATCTCAACTAGCAAAGTAAATGCTAGAATATTTGCTTAGTTTACAGCTTTGAGAAAAAGAAGGTATCGTCAAACCTATATCTTTTCCAAGTATTGAAAATTGTTAAGTCATTACTTAACGTTGAGGTCTAAGTTCATAGCCTTCTTATTCTTGGTTTAAGGACCTAAAGTTTGCATGTATATTTACTTCTTATTTATTTATTTATAAGCGTAAGTACATGGAAATCCAAGCACAACATAGAAATAGATATTTTATACCTAGTTTTGACTATAACTTGCACATCATATTTTTATCCAATTGTTGTTATATTAAGTCCTGCATACAACTCTAGAGGAGGATAAATTTTTCAAACTAAATCTTGCAATATAATATTACTTATTACCAAGGTAATTTTATATGTATTTGTATCAACATTCATTCGAATGTCGCATAAGCAATTAACACCTAAGTCTAGTCATTATCATAAGGTATATAAGAAATGTCATTTATAAAAATGAAACTAACGATTTCATGCAGAGTATAATTTCATTAACTGCATATGTAATTACCAAGTGAAAATGCAAAACACTACATTAGTGACAATGCTTTGTTTTTATGGGTGGAAAGTTCATTATTTAGAGAATAATTATAAACCCAAAACATTTTCATGTGTTAACACTAATTATATGATCTTTATTTTATAGGTATAAATCCTATCTAAGAAACAATTAAAACTAATAATACCTTTACAATCTATACTAAAGCATCTTATAATAAAAGAAAATTTAGTGCTTATATGTTTTTCAAAGGAGATCATAACATAGGTTATATATGACCCTTTTTGTAGGATTCATCCAAACTCTCAAAACTATAGAGCGAAATCCCACAAAATTTAAGTGGAAGTGGAAAACACATGGCCAACAAATGGTGGATGGGGTTCTGCGTTGGAAAAAACCTACTACAAAATTGCCCAAACCCTAAAATGTCGCATTGTTTACCCTCCCTTCGTTGCTGTAAGAAAAACACCACAACCTCATGGCCTCATGGCCTTGATGCCATTGTTTCATTTATAAGAGTGACCTAAACCACTTGTTAGCTAAACTGAACCCCTGGTTCCATAGTTGTGAGGTTATAGGACCTAAGCACACTATTCAATTGTGGAAAATGCTGTCAGTAAAGAGCTTTGCTTTCATCATGAGCTTTACTATTGCTTTAGACAATCTTGTCGAGGTATTTAGCTTGTGCTTCCTCTTGCCAGTTGCTAGGGTAAAAATTTTTGTTGGACATAGTTACTGTGCAAACAAGATCACTGCGTAGTAGAGGACCAAAACTGTCCCGGTAAACTCCTTTAATCCTTTTGCAATTTTCCATTAACTTTATTTATATTACTAGGTTTCTTTTGATTAATGAACTTAACGTTTCTCCATTTTAATGTGTAGGCTTTTCTACAAGTGCTACTATGAGCTGGGAGGCATAGAATACTTCAGGAGAAAGGTATCCATGCTTCTCTACCAATCGGTAAGCCTCTGTTTCTTTCCTCAGGTTTCCTTCTATGATTATGTGTGGGGTTTCGATTAGTATGGTCTCACCAAGTTTTGAGCTCTTTTGTCATGGCTTCATTGAACAAAACTTGTTTGGATAGGCCATGTGGCCGTGACTTGTTTTTATTTACAGTAAAATTTTGGACAGGCCGTGGGATGTTCTGTTTGATGTTTTAAATTTTTAAATGTGAACACCTGTCTGTAACTTGTAAAGCATTTGATAGTAATTAAGAGTGAACTGGTCTGAGTAGAAAGAGTCTTTGGCAGACTTGGACATCGTGGTTTAATATTTTGTAATGGAAACTTCAGTTTGTTTAAGCTTATAATTAATGAATTTTTAAAGAACCCTATTGCTAGAATTTTTGGTGTAAGGCAATGGATGTGATAAAAGGAAATGAAAAGGTTATGTAATTGAGTCATGTCATGCCCCAATGTTTTGATCGAGAGATTCAATAATGTAAAACAAGTCATGTAAAGTCATTGAGGTTAACCCTCGACTATAAGTTGGGGCAATAGTCCCCTCAATTTTGTCAAGGTTAACCCTCCTTGTTGATCGGAGGGAAAAGTCCCCATAGTTGTGGGGTACTAGGGTTATTAGACTCTCCTAGAGATGTCGACTCTAGTAAGTAATTGTTAAGTGGGGACGACATGTTGAAGTGGAAATTAAGTGAATGAAACAATATAAATAGAGAGTGAGTCTCTCTATTGATCACACACAAACTCACTCATTGGGGCACATGAGTGAGAGAGGAGAAGCTCTCTCAAGTGTGAGAGAGAGAACAAGCTGTGGAGATCATCTTTTCTATTTTTGGGTTTTACTGCTACCATTGGTGCTCATTCTATGTTTGAGGAAGTTGCAGGGTTTTATCCTTTATGGTTTCCCCGAGGAAAATTATTTGTGTCTCTTGTCTCTTGTGTTTATTGATGTGCATGTTATTCTCTCAGTTAAAGATCCTAAGATAATGCTAGCTTGAATGATAAAAATCTAACATGGTATCAGAGCTAACCTGAGAAGAAGACATTGTGTAGTTGTAGAAGCTAGTGCTTCTTACTTTTTGAATCTATCTCCACAATCCATCAGCAAAATTATTCGAGGCTAACTCTCCATTGAAGGGAACATCTTTCTGTCGAAGCAGAATTCGATTCTGGGCATTTTCAGTTTTTGGTGTGGGAAATTAGGGATTTTTACGGAAGAAGAATTTTTGAGTGATCCTAGCATAGGATTTATCTCCTCAACAAAATCTAAGTTTAGAGACCTGGGTCAAGATTTTTGGTTGGGTGAAAGTCCAGGAAAGTCAAACCCTAGTTTGACCCCGGGCTGGAAAAACCGTAAATACTAAAACTAATATGTTTTGGTACATTCGCTATATATCATAATTGGAGATGGATCAAGAGCTGAAACTTTTATAGACCAAATAAAGAATAATTATTTACACTATGTCCAAATTTCTGCCTTATATTCACTATATTCAAGGAGATATGATCCCTCCAAGGTAGAATTCCATCCTCTTCCATGATTCATCCCTAAATAGGACACTTGGGGCGAATTTCTCTATCTCTGGCTAGAAAGGTCCAAATGAAATTTCTAAAGATGTTCCAAATGGGAACTGACTCTAATTTATTCGGTAGAAGTTTCAGACCTCAAAGATAAAACAGTGACATGTGGCAGTCCATATAACGTTGTTGTGCTGAACAGTCCAGAAACAGGTCACCTTGGGAAAATGATCATAAGTTCCAATTGGTGAAACCAATTCTACTGAAAACTATGGTGTTGGAACAGGGACAAGCGATTCTACCTCAGTGAGAAATTTTAGACACGGAGGAGTAGTAATTTCATAGATAGCACAGAAACAATATCAAGAATCTCTGTAGAAGAAATTGGAAAACTAGGGCTTCTTGTTCCGGGAGCTTCCCTCCACTGTTTTCAGAAAAGGAGTACATTGGATAGATTTCCTTGAAGAGGTATATATTTATATCCAATCATATCTGAAAGATTCCAAATTTTGAAAATTAGGATTTCTCTAATAAACCCTAGATTAGCCAGCTCCGGAACAGGGACAGACACCTCAGAGTTGGTAAGATCTAATCCTTTGCTATCTCCATTTGAGGTTCTCATTTCAAATTGATCTATCACATCATCTTGATGATAATATTGGTAAAGTTGACAACTCCCAAGCATGGAAGTATAGGATCTCACTAGTTCTTGAAGGAAATGAATTGGACACCTACATAAGTAAAGAGGTTCCAGTTCCAGAGGGAGATGAGGTTAAAGCCTTACTAAAGAAGAAATTGGTCAAGGCCAAGAAGATCATTGCTGATTCAATAGAGGATCACCTTATACCACAAGTGTTTTCCGTAAAGACACCTGAAGAGATGTTTGATTCCTTGACCAAGCTATTTGAAGGGAAGAACATAAATCAAAAGATGACTTTGAGAAAATAGTTGAAGAATGTGAAGATCCAGAATGCAGAGACCATGCAGTCATACCTTACAAGGGTCTCTCAAATCAAAGAACAACTTGAAGTGGTAGAAGAAGAAGTGGAGAATGCATAAGTGGTGATAATCACCTTGAATGGCCTCCTAGGATCATGGGATTCATTCATTCAAGGAATGTGTCCTGAAAGGAAGTGATTACTTTCAGTAAACTCTGGGAAGAGTGCACACAAGAAAAAGAAGCTTGACTCATAATAAGAAAAGAGAAGACGGGAGAAACTAAAGATCAAGCTCTCATGATCCAAAGAAGATACCTCAAGCAATGAGAAATATGAAGAACTCAATTCTTGAATAACCTCTTATCCATCTTAGCATTTGGATAAGAAATGATGAATGAAGAAGATGACGAAGCTGAAGGCTCAAGAAGGAGTCTACCCATGAAAAAAATAAAGATAATTATTCAATTGTCATTTCATGATATTGTTTTGTTATGCATTTGTTTATATTCAGTTGATGTATTATGCATGCTAGAATTTTTGCATTAATGATAGTATACTACTAATATGCATGTGATGGGTAAGTAGCTCATGGTGCTATACAACTCTCCATTGCCACTTATCTAGAAAGAAACCTCTTTGTTGAAATATTGGATTAGTGTACAATCTCAATGTTGTCCTGGTAGAGATGGACGGCATCTAGAAAAGTTTACGCAAGATATGGATGAATGTTCTATTGGATTAAATAGTTGCATGATCATATATTTAGGCATAAGAATTTTCCATTATGAATATTCCTTATGAAATGTTTCTAACCATACAAATGCATTTGGCTTGTAGAAAAGATCATGTACAATCACCTACAACCAAAGGAGGATGAGACTTGTTCCAAAGAATAAGTGACGACAGTTCAAGAAAGAATCCAAGATGAAGAATAATATGATGAATGCAATGAAATCATTGATGCAGAACCTTCCAGCTATGAAGAAGTAACCAAGAAGAAAGGGAAGACTAGTTCAAGAAGAATGATGTCTAGGATGCAGTATTGATATGTGGAGGTAAGTTCATAGTTCCATCATGCAGTTGATGGAAACATCGTGGGATATCACGAAAGATTTGTAGCATGAGGATTCTCACGAAAAGAAGGCATATACTACAAAGAGACATTTGCAGCCACTGGAAGTGAAGTCACATGACAGGAAGAATCATGTGTGCAAATGAAAGAAGGCCTTGTACGAGCTCAGAAGACACCCATGGGATAACACATACATGAGGAGCTTGATGAAGATCTTAACCTTTTCTACAAGGTTGAAGATGAAAGCCTATAGAGGATGACAAGCTCATAGATGGGTGTGAGAAGAATTTTTGAAAAAGTTCAAGATAGAGGATCTTGGTATCCAGTGATCCTAGATGGATACATAGAATATTAGTAGCAGAGGAAGCTACTTGTCACTCCGGTACAGAATGTTTTCAGTGCATAGAGTACGAAAGATAGAGGGAGAATGATGCTCGTCTTTAGAGGGAGTGACTATAGAAGATCTTGAGGTTCAACATGGTATGACAGGATGGAAATATTACTAATGACTCCAGGATTTACTTTTTCTTCAAGGTTGAAGGTGGAAGACCAGTGATGCTCCTGTTATATGTTGATGACCTGTTCCTGACATAAAAGTGGAACTCATTCAAATTGCAAGAAGGAGACTTGCTGCTGAGTTCGAGATGAAGGACTTGGATATGATGCAATACTTTCTAGGCATGGAGGTGTGGCAGAATGCATATGGAATCTCCCTGGGACAAGGGAAGTATGCAGTAGAGATCCTGAAGAGGTTCAGGATGATGGACCATGAGGCTATGACCACACCTATGGCATCGAACCTGAAGAAATTGAGTGATGCTTCATCATATTCGGTTGATGCCACGATGTATCGTCAGATGATTTGTTCCTTGATGTACTTGATGAATATGAGACCAGATACTTGCTTCGATGTGAACACATTGAGACATGTTAACCTGATGGTTGCAAAGCATGCAGTAAGGTACCTGAAGGGTATAGTTGATTATGGGCTCAAGTATGAGGCGAATCAGGAGATTAACCTGGAGGGTTATGTGGATTCGTATTGGGAAAATAGTTCCATTGATAGGAAGAGCACTTCGAGGTGCTACTTCAGTATGAGATCTGGTGTGATCTCTTGGTTTGACAGGATGGAGTCCTGCATGGTGCTGAGTATAGCCGAGGAAAAAGATGTTGCGACTTGCGATTTGGGAGGTAGTATGTTTATTTTGAAAACTACTATTTGATTTGATTAATCTAGCTTGCATTTTGGTATGATGCAGAAAGGAGCAGTGAAGCTCTAGTTTGTGATCCAGATCGATATCTCTCAAAAGAGGGAGTTCTAGCATAGATGGTAAGACAGGTTTTCTGAGCATAAATCCTGGTGAAGCTTGTAGGTTGCTCAGACTTAAATGGTCCTATATTTTTTCATTGGATGTAATCAGTCCTGGCGAATCTCACAAGTTATCCTTGGATGTAATTAGCCTTGATGTGATTCTATGATAGAAATGGCCAGTGTGAAGTTTGATTACTTCAAGGAGAAGCTTGGTGTTCTCCATATCGAGGTTCCTTCCAAAAGGGAAGTGATGATTTCATGAGCACTTCTGACATGGTGAGAGGATTGGTTCCTTCCATAATCAGATGTAAGAGCTGTGACATGGTAAGAGGATTGGTTCCTTCCATTTTCAGATGTATGTGAAGATCCCACATCCATCATGAAAAAGGGATGGCTCTGTGATGACACATCTAGTATGAAAAAGGACTAGCTCTGTGTAGATCCCACATCCAACATGAAAAAGGGTTAGCTCTATGATGACACATATAGTATGAAAAAGGACTACCTCTATGTAGATCCCACATCCAACATGAAAAAGGGCTGGCTTTGTGATGACACATCCAGTATGAAAAAGGACTGGATTTGTGTAGATCCCGCATCTAGTATGAAAAAGGACTAGCTATGTGATGACACATCTAGTATGAAAAAGGACTGGCTTTGTGTATATGCCACATCTAGTATGAAAAAGGACTAGCTCTGTGATGACACATCTAGTATAAAAAAGGACTAGATCTGCGTAGATGCCACATCTAGTATGAAAAAGGGATAGCTCTGTGATGACACATCTAGTATGAAAAAGGAATAGCTCTATGTAGATGCCACATCTAGTATGAAAAAGGAATAGCCCTGTGATGATACATTTAGTATGAAAAAGGACTAGCTCTATAGATGTGCATCTAGCATGAAAAAGGGCTGGCTCTGTCGATGAATACCTACATGGAGGCTAGGCCTACAACCAGCATGAAAAAGGTTTAGCTCTGTAGAAATTCCTGTGACAAGATGAATGAAGAGATAGCACCATTTGATTGAGATAGCGGAATTAGTGATGATAATGATGATACAGTGATGATCTAGCTTTAATGATGATCCAGATCCAGTGATGATCTAGACTTGAAGATGATCCAAATGATACAAAGAAGAAGACTTGTCCTGATAAATTGTGTCGAGAGAATACCTTCCTAGTTAAGAGGGAGTGTTGATGTATTTGTAACTTCAGAATGTATTCACTTGTATATCTTGTGTATTGTACCCTAATGTTTATTCCAGGAAGTATCTATATTGTAATTGAGTCATGTCATGCCCCGATGTTTTGATTGGGAGATTCAATAATGTAAAACAAGTCATGTAAAGTCATTGAGGTTAACCCTCCATTATAAGTCGAGGCAATAGTCCCCTCAATTGTGTCAAGGTTAACCCTCCTTGTTGATCGGAGGGAAAATTCCCCACAGTTGTGCGGCACTAGGGTTATTAGACTCTCCTAGAGATGTTGGATCTAGTAAGTAATTGTTAAGTGGGGATGACATGTTGAAGTGGACATTAAGTGAATGAAAGAATATAAATAGAGAGTGAGTCTCTCTATTTATCACACACACACTCACTCATTGGGGCATATGAGTGAGAGAGGAGAATCTCTCTCAAGTGTGAGAGAGAGAACAAGCTATGGAGATCATCTTTTCTATTTTCGGGTTTTACTGCTGCCATTGGTGCTCATTCTATCTCTGAGGAAGTTGTGGGGTTTTCTCCTTTATGGTTTCCCTGAGGAAAATTCTTTGTGTCTTTTGTCTCTTGCGTTTATTGTTATGCATTTTAATCTATCAGTTAAAGATCCTAATATAATTCTAGCTTGAATGATAAAAATCTAACACTATTACTAGGTTTCTTTTGATTAATGAACTTAATGTTTCTACATTTTAATGTGTAGGATTTTCTACAGGTGCTACTATGAGCTGGAAGGCATATAATACTTCAGGAGAAAGGTATTCATGCTTCTCAACCAACCAGTAAGCCTCGGTTTCTTGGCTAAGGTTTCCTTATATGATTATGTGTGGGGTTTCGATGATATGCTCTCACCAAGTTTCGAGCTCTTTTGTCGTGGATTCATTGAACAAAACTTGTTTGGATAGGACATGTGGCTATGACTTGTTTTTATTTACAGTAAACTTTTGGACGGGCCGTGGGATGTTCTGTTTGATGTTTTAAATTTTTAAATGTGAACACATGTCTGTAACTTGTAAAGGATTTGATAGTAATTAAGGGTGCACCGGTCTGATTAGAAAGAGTCTTTGACAGACTTGGACATCGTGGTTTAATATTTTGTAATGGAATATTCAGTTTGTTTAAGCTTATAATTAATGAATTTTTAAAGGACCCTATTGCTAAAATTTTCGGTGTAAGGCGATCAACTTGATAAAAGGAAATGGAAAGGTTATGCTGCAGTAAAAGTCCATCATTTTGTTTTTATTAAAAAGAGGGTAATCTATGGAAATTTAATATAAAATTTAGTTCTGTTTATATTTTTAGTATAAAGATTTGGTTTATGTAAATAATAAAAGGAAGGGGGGTTTGTTACTACAACCCGAGCTCGTCTGTGTAAATTGGATTAGGAATATTTAATTTATCTTTTCTTGTTTTATTTTAGTATATAATTAATAAGCAGTCTAATACTGTTTCTGTGTAATTTTTATTTAATGTAAGGCATTTATAATATAGATATTATAATTGTAAAATGGAAAATTTTGATTATTTAGGCTATGGGTTAAATTGTAAAAACCCTTTTTTGGAAAGAGGAAAGACAGAAAATTTTGGTTGACAGTTTTCCTTAATTAGGGTTTGTATTTTTTTTTAAAATTAAAACTCTACATTATCGTTGCTTTGACTTTGATGGAATTTTTACTGATAGTATTACTGAAATTACTTAGTTGTTATTTACAGAACCTAAGTTATTACTGGAATTTCATTATACTCATTTTAAAATCTAAGTTAATCCTATTTACGTTATTTGTCTGTTTTTTGTAATAATTAATAATTATAGGTATTAGTTTTTATGTTTTAAATACAATGTGATTATTGTGCTTAACAAGAAACACAGTTACACAAACTGTGTAGTGACTTTTAATACACATTCCTTTTTAGTAGTTTATATTTGTAATTTTTACATATGCATTTTAAATAATGGAACTTCTGAGAATAGAGGAATCTATCTGCTAAACATTCCTATAAAGATTTAACAGTTGAAAGTAACTAAATCATATTTTTATACTTCCTAATTTGATTTATTCATCATACTTATTTCACCTACTATACTAGAGTACTACCTTCTTGAAGGCGTGGAAAAATACACTCAGGTATTTTTATCCATCAGAAAATTACACTAACCCTAAATTATTTATTCTAATACATAATTGAAATGGAACTTATAAATCCTAGATCAATGAAAGATTTAACTAACTAACAAATAGTCATATAGATGCATTAAATCCTAAATTTATACATTCTAGATTTCCATACTTCCATAGAGAAACTAGAAATAACATGTAGAACCTAGTAATAAAGTAGAAGAGACAACAACTTAAGCATCCCATTACCCCCAACCAACTTCTGAAGACAGCTGAGTTGCAAATCTTAGGACCCCCGAGCCTGTCTACTGGTCCACCTGGTTGAGAGCACCGGGTGAGATTATAAGTTTAGAAACCTCTGCAACTCCACAGAGTAATCAACAGTAATATTTATTCCTTTAGTAGTAAGAACTTAGCTCAAAACAATTGCGCTAGTCTAGTAATACAACACTTTCCACTCAAACACTTCTGCCTATCCCCTCCATTGAATTTCTTGTGTACTGATTTCACTCAGAAATTTCACTAGTAAAGAATGAGTAGCCTTAGTTAAATTCAATGGGTAGTTTTATTAGCATGCCTAGGTCTTTTGGGTCAGATTTTCATTTAATGGGCCACCTGCTCTTGTCCCACTTTCTTGGGGAACATGACCAAAAAAATAGGGAAGTTGCCTCCTGCAATAGCTAGAAGTAGTTTGAGGATGCTGCCAAGTGTCAATTTGCTCTCAACCCAGCCTATTCCACCAACTGACTAGTAAAACACTCATTTAACATCCTCCTTAAGCTGTTGTCTCATCTTTCATTTATTAATTAATAAAATATTCAACAATTAAATGCAATTATCCTTGACCCCACTTCGTCATTAATTACAAAATTTATAATAAAATTGAAACATAATGTCTTCTAAAACATAATTTTTTTTGCAATTTGGGGTATGTGACATCCACATCCCCTTAAATATAACATTGTCCTCGATGTTATTTTATTCATCAACCTTAGAATTTACCTAGGATAGAATTGGATATGCTTCTTGCACATGACTTTCCAATTCCTAGGTGGCTTCTTCTGGACTAAGGTGCTTCCATTGCACCTTCACCTACCCAATGGTATGATTCCGAAGCAAGATCTCCCTCCTTTTGAGGATACAATCCGGTTCCACCAGAAAATCTCCTTCGGGTTCCACCTACACATCATTCCAATTTATAGCATGAGTAGTATCATGTACATATTTTTTTAATATAGAGATATGAAAAAAATTATGAACCCTTAAATTTGGCGGCAAAGCCAATTGATATGCCACCTATCCCATTCTGAACATTATGTCAAAAGGCCCACAATATCGGGGTGCCAACTTAGCACAACTTCATAACTTCAAAGAACTCCTTTTAGGCATTACCTTCATAAAAACACATTCACCCACCTGGAACTCTTTTTGAGTTTGTTTGACAAATGCTTGACTTTTCTGTCTGTCTTGCGCAACTTTTAAGTTACTTTGCAACTGTTTTACAATTAACTCCATCTCCTTTAGTAGTTCAGGTCCTAATACTAACGTGTCAACTGGGTTACTCCATGAGATGTGGGTATTGCACTTTCTACCATACATAATTTTAAATGGGTTTTATCTTGATGAAGCTTGGTAGTGATTGTTAACAAACTCTACCAGGTGTAATTAATCCTCCCATTTACCTGGTTGTTATCTAACATACATTCTCAGCATATCTTCCAATACTTGATTCACCCTTTCAGTTTGTCCATCCATCAGGGGGTGAAAAGATGTACTGAAATTTAAAGTAGTATTCAGGCCTTTAAATAAAGGCTTCTAGAAATTGCCTGTAAACTTAGGGTCTTTGTCTAAAATTATAACTTTCAGTATCCCATGTAAATGAAATATTTGTTTCATGAATATATCAGCAATATTAGCGACCTTGTAGGTGTTTTTTACTAGTATAAAATGAGCTTCTTTACTGATTTTATCGACGACTACCATTATCGAATCATTCAGATTATGATTTCTAGGTAGACCTATAATAAAATCAAGACTGATTATTTCCCATTTCTAGATAGGTATGGGTAATGGTTATAGTAAACTGGCTAGATGCTGGCATTCAGTCTTAACCTGTTGACATTCAAAACACTTGGTAATGTATTCTTCCATTTCATTCTTCATGTTTGGCCAAAAATAATCTTTCTGTAACATGGTCACAGTCTTCTGATAACCAGGATGCCTTGAGTAAGGAGTCTTATGAATTTCATTTAAAATCAACAACTTAATTTTAGGTACATTAGGTATATACAACCTATTTTTACAAAAGCATTAATCCTTTTTCATTTAGACTATACCCTATACTTAACTTTCAGTTAAACTTTCTTCCACTTTAGCTTGTAATTTCTGATAATTTTCATCCAATTTTACTCCTTCCTCTAGCTGTTCTTCTAAATCTATTTTATAAGTGTTCATTGCTGCTACAAAGTTCATCCTTGCATTTCTACTTAGAGCATTAGTGGCCTTATTTTCTTTTCCCTTAATATGTTGGATCTCGAAATCTTACTCACTAAGGAAAGCTGGCCACCTAGCTTTCCTTGCGTTTGATTTAGGTTGATGCAACAAATGTTTTAATCCCTTATTATTTGTTATTAACATAAATTTTCTTCTGATTAAGTGATGGCACCGCATATTCAAAGCATGTATGATGGAAACCAACTCTAAATCGTAATTAGCCTAGTTCTTCTCATGAATTTTAAGCTTCCTAGACTCGTATGCAATTACGTGTCCTTCTTGAGTTAAGACCCCACCTAGACCATTGTTGCATGTGTTAGTGCATATGACAAATTCCTTATTACAATCATCAATTCTTAATATTGGCTCAGTAGTTAATAATTTTTTTAACTTCTGTTGAGGCCTGGAAAATCGAAGGTAACAACAGTTAGGGATTCTCCCCAATAAACGTTCCCAACTAGCCCGTTATTGTTTGGTGTGGGGAATCCGTCTGGTTTATGGTCCGACTACCGTAGGTCAAGTAGCAAATTAAAGGTTTTATCGGTTATGGCCCAGTCCACCATGTATATTTTTAGTTTTTTATGTTTAAGTATGATGTGCAAGTGCCTATCTAAAAATGCAAATTGATAGAGAATATGAGGAACAGTCACAATGTGATGCGCAGGTTCTTACCTCTTGTCTTAACTCTGTTGCATCTAAATCACACACAGCAAGAAACTAAAACTAACTATATAACCTATCCCTAGGGAGCAATATTATCATTTATCAATGAGTAATGCATTTATGCGCATGCATTAAGAAAAATCACAGATAGTTGTTACTTATTTCAAAACATATGAACATTAGTATATATATGAACAACAAGATAGCTTATTGTTTATGAAAATCCTTCATTACTCATAGTGAAAATTTCATATAAGAAACTAGATTGAATTCATAACAAGAACATAGGTTCAAAGCGTTAGAACGATCTCACAGTTAATGGACACAAGCTGAAAACAAAATAGTTCACATTCAACAGGTCCATAGCACAACATTTGAAAAATTGCACCAAGCTTTTTCCAACAAGAAACTTGTAATTCTTTATTGCAAAAGGAAATAGTTCTTCTTACAACATACTCTCACAAATCTATCCAGGGAAAAAGTCCCTTCCTTACATCTAAATCACCTATATTTATAAAAAACAACAAACCTTTGGGTTCCCCCAACCGTTCAATCCCACCATTTTGTCTTTTAGTGAGTGCTCATGACTTATACAATACATTACATTTTTAGATTAAGATTTAAGAGAACTTTATAAAAAGGGACCAGCTTGGTAACTGATGAACTTTTCCCAAGCCTGGGCCTCTACTGCTATCGATCTGTTGAGATCTCAGAACCTCACTTTTTCTCTTCGCTTTCTTCATCTCTACTTCTTCATTTTCTTTCTCTTCCTTCCTTGTTGTCTCCTAGACATATCTTCTTTGCAGTAGCAATCCCCAAGATGGGTCTGAAAAATCCTCTAAGTCCATTTGCAGTTAAAATGAAAAACTAATCATTAACCCGGACTACATTCAAGATCATCTAACTTTTAAATAAAACATAAACCACAATATGAATAAAAATAATCATCGAATGTGAGGCCCTGTACTGTGTTCTCATCGCAAAAATCCTAAATAGAAATATCCACCACCGATAAAATACAGTAAAAGCTCACAAAAACGTGACGGGAAAAACCCTCACCCATGGGAAAAATACTAAGCATCGGGCTGAAAAAATCCTCATCAGTGAACATAACAACTATATCTCGGATGGTTAGTTCACTAAGGAGATGCAATGGTGAAAAACATACAGACTATGGCTTCCATGATCAAATGAAAACTTTGGCGATTGAAGGTTTTAAGGGCTACGTATTGACAGCTCAAGACACAAAATAATCCACAGTATCGGTGAGACAAAGTTGAAAGTTTCTTCAATGGCAGCGATATAAAGCACTAGATGTCTTCGAAGTCATGTATCGAAAATCGAAACCACTAATCAATAAAGCGTCGAAACTTGAAAACACTAAACATCGGCGAGATAGTTCACTACACAGCTGCAACGATGGGAGACTGACTGACTACGGCTTCCACAACAACAGAAAATCATCGTCGATTGAAAGAACTAAGGACCACGGATCAACAAGTTAAAGCTTAACGCTGCCGCCGTGTTGGCAAGACAAAGGACTAACCCTCCGATCAAACTCAAACATTGTTCCGATAGAGATAAAGTAAAAAAGGATTTAAACAATAAAACCAAAAATACCACGTAAAGCACATCGCAAAAATAGGACTGTCCATCGACGGCATAGAGAACTAATGCCCCGATTTGTTGTTCGACTGGCTTCCGACAGTGATCATCTAAAAACCCAAAAAAACATTAAGTACTCAAAAGACTTTCGGCTTGGTAGCGATAAAAATTATTTTGCTTCACCTCTGAAACAGCAGCTACATAGAGAACTAAAGCTCCAATTCAAACCTCGACTACCCTTCGATAGCGATAAAACCAAACCATCAAAAAATCAAAGAAAAGTTAAGTGTTCGAATAAAACTAAAGACATTCGGCTGGGTGATGGTTATACTAGCTTGTTTAAACTTTGAAACAACGGAAATAAAATAGTTAACGAATCATCCGACTTTCGACAGTGGTAAATAAATTACCCCAATTCAAACTCAGGAAAATCCAAATTTGTAGTAGAGGAAAAATAGAGTTCAAGAATCCAAACAATCCCAAGCAAGATAAAATTAAAAGGAGGGTCCAATTTTTTTCAAAAATTGGGAAAAAAGTTGCAGGTGCACCAATTGGCGACTACCTGGTGAACACAGGTCTCTGGACAACTTCTTCTTTGACCAACAGACTATTTTGACAATAAATACCAACATGCTGAATTCTTCTAGATGTCTGGATTTCCCAAATGACAAATGTATGTACTTTAATCATTGATGATAGTCTAATTTAGGGATAATGGGAACCAAGATTTAAAACTCTAGATAACTCTTTTGAGGCCAGGAATATGAATTTCATTTTTTACCTCTGTCTTCAAGTAGCTCCCAGCTTGGACACCACAGGATTGTAACATATGGTAAATAGAAATATTCGTTTGTTCCTCATTCCCATGCCATTTTGCACTTTTGTGTTTTTGGACCTTTTGTCCTTTCTGAGTCCTCCTGCATGCCTTCTTTCTGAATTTTTATTCAGGATCCTCTATCCATAGTGTCCTTTTGTGTGAGAGATGTATTTAATTTTTAGCTCACGGATGGAGAAGAACTTTGGCAATTTTGTACTCGTATGGTTCAGTACTTCATTTTGATACATATTGCTTTCTTAGGATATTTTGACTCTTATTTGCCTTTTGGATTTCAATTCCCGGCATGGGATCATTTATACATAATATATTGTTTACCCTGCTTCCTTTCCATGGGTCTTTTGCTGTCACCCCCTAATACATTTTTAAATTGTGAGATGGATGGAACCTCGAAATAGTATTCCAAACCTTTTGATCCTGAGTTATTTTACAAGGATTAAGTAGGACTTCAATGTGTTCATATCCATTTAGGAAAACTGCTAAACTATAAGAAATTCTTTTATATAAATCAATAGTACACATTCTTATAACCAAGGATTTTAGTTAATCCAGAATTCTGATGCTTTCCATGCAACCAAAAGTTTGCTTCTTTTATTGAAATCAATCAAAATCTAACTAAAAACAAATAGAAGTAAAATAAATAAAAAATAAACAGCCAAATCAGTTAATTTATGTACAAGATAATTAAGAAATAAAAATCAATAAAAAATAAAGTTTGAGAACTAAACCACTAACTGGTCAGTTCTCTGCCCACCCCTATAAGTCTGACAACTTATAAGTTTAGGGGCTAGGCTTATATGAAAAATGCCTACCCATTATCTAATTCTACTATACTTGAATCAAAAACTACATATGAAACTAAGTCTACTATTTTACAATCAATCTCATCATCCTGTGGAAATCGAAGGAGATCGGGCTGGGTGTCTGGTGTACCGCTGGCTTCTTCTGCTTGGTAGTTTCCCGGTTCTAGCTCAATTAGATAATTTCCCAACATAGAATTCACTGGTTCATTTTTTCCTTCCAATTGAGTAACATTGTGCTTCATGTGGGGCTCTCTTAATATTTTTATCTGATTTGGACTTCCCTTATGAGGCAACCACATATGTGACCAATATGATGTGAAGTACCCATTTAGCCTTGCTAACCAGTCTCGATTCAAAACAAGTCCATAAACATCAGGTATGTCTGCTACTACAATATCAATGTACCGACATACCTTTTCATTGGAAGATAAGTGAATTCGAACATCTTCCATTTTCCCTACTACTTTCACAGTGGTCCTGTCTAGCTGAGTAACCTGCCAGGTAGTTGGTTTAGGTTGTCCATTGATCTTCTTGTAGACTGAAAGTGGAATAACATTGACTGCTGACCCTGAGTCTACTAAAAAATTGTGCACATTATGATTTAAAATCTCAAAATTCAGGAGGAATGGTGGGGTTTTAAACCTAGCCTTACCTCCCACACTTGCTTCAACAATTTCTTCTACAGGTTGGTTGTTAGTGGGAATCTCTTCCTCTGGTACTTCAAGCGCTTTTAACAATTTTTCTTTCTGTTGAGGTACATTACACATTTTAAATAATGAAATATTTTCCTTAGCCCTTTTAATGTCCTCCACAATATCGTACCCCATCTCAGGTACTTTGAGATTTTCCTTGACATTATCAACCTTGTCTTGAATAGGCTTAACAGGCATGTTGACTTGTTTCAGACCTTGACTAGTAATGGTAAATTCGGGTATTTTATCAGTTGTGTTATTCTTCTGTATTTTCTTCATATTCTCCTAAAATTTCTTAATCTTCGGAAGTATTGAATTGTCTTTATTTAACAAGCCTTGACTTCTTGTTGTCACATTTGTTTCTGATGTTTCTTCCTGTTTCAGTGAACCTTCCACTTATGTATCAAATAGTTAGACATAGTCCCATAAAACTAAAGCATCCTCTTTTTGTTTTTCTATGGGTTGATTATTTTTTTCTTCATGCTCATCATCTTCTGTTGGTTTGGAGTCCAATAGCTGATTCATTACTAATGTCATCGAATTTATCGATTGGGGACAATTTTTCTCAGAATGAGGCTGATGATGAAAGGTGAAAAAATTATCCATACCTACCTCAGTTAAATTCATTGATGCAGGACTGTGTGGATGAAGTTTATATTGATTGTTGTCTTCTCTCCTTTTATAGTAAGGTTTATATGCTTTATGAGCTTCCTTTTCTTTTTCCAAATCTATCACTCCATTAGATAGCTTCTACATCATCTTCACCATCCCTTCAAAATCATGTGATTGCTCATCCTTATAGTCAGTAACAACGCTGTCTTACCAAATTTTTTTTCCTCCGACTGCACAGGATAATCTTCTATGCTCTCCTTCTCAGCCTCTACCCTCTTAAATTCTTCATAAGTTTCTGATAATGTAGGCTTGATTGACATCTTGGAAAACATGGCCAATCTAGGCCCTAGAGCTGAACTATAGTATTCAATCAGAACTTTATCAGATGGTTTATCAGTTGCAGAAAAATTATTTATATAAGCAGCAAATCTTTGAGTGAAATTATGCACTTTTTCTTTTCTTTCTTTCTTTAAATCACATAACCCTTTCATTAACACTGCATGAGTTTTCTGGACTGCATATTTGCTTCTAAATATTCTTTCAAATGTGTCCCAGTCTGTGATTGAATTTGCAGGCATAGCAAAATACCATGAGGCTATTGATCCTTTCAGGGTATATGGAAACAATCTGCAGACTACATCTTCATGTTCTCCAACCCGTAGACCTTCTATATCCAAGTAAAAGCTTTGAAAATGATCATCTACTAGAATTTTTTCACTTGGGTCAAACTTAGGCAACATTTTCTCAAAAGCTTGAGGCAAATCATGCAAAGGAGGTGCCAATTTTAAAGGTGACCTAGCCTTCCAAGCAGGTGGTGGATTTGGTGGGTTGGGTGGCTGATTTACATTTACATTAGCCATGATTCTGGGTGGAGAATGAAGTGGTGAATGAATAGGGGTATGAACAGGTGAATAGTAAGGTGTATCTGGGCCCAACTAATTCAAATGTTAATCAACTTCCTATAGGGCTGCTTCTACTAGTTCTTCAAGGTCTTCTACCAATACAGAATCTTCTAACTAAGGGTGATCTCTTTTCTAATATTCTCTTCTGGGTAAGACATGAATAATTGGAAATCCTCCAATATTCTTCGCATATGCCCTAGTAAAATTCTCATATCATCATCTACTTCGTTATCGATAGAATATAGTTTCTCTTTACCCTTCTCTTCTGAAGTTGGATTGGGAAACAAACTGCTTTCAGAACTGTCATCGGTGGAATAATTTTGAGAAAATGGGTTTCCTTAGCTAGCCATGCACTAGCGACCCTCCTTCTAGCACCAAAAACTGTTGAGGCCTGGAAAATTGTAGGTAACAATAGTTAGGGATTATCCCCAATAAACGTTCCCAACTAGCCCGTTATTGTTTGGTGTGGGGAATCCGTCCGGCTTACGGTTCGGCTACCATAGGTCAAGTAACAAATTAAAGGTTTTACCGGTTACGGCCTGGTCCACAACGTATATTTTTAGTTTTTTATGTTTAAGTGTGATGTGCAAGTGCCTATATAAAAATGAAAATCGATGGAGAATACGAGGAGCGGTCACAATGTGATGCATAGGTTCTTACCTCTCATTTTAACTCTCTCGCATCTAAATCACACATAGCAAGAAACTAAAACTAACTGTATAACCTATCCCTAGGGAGCAAGATTATCATTTATCAATGAGTAATGTATTTCTACGCATGCATTAAGAAAAATCATAGATAGTTGTTACTTATTTCAAAACACATGAACATTAATAGATATATGAACAACAAGATAGCTTATTGTTTATGAAAAGCCTTCATTACTCAAAGTGGAAATTTCATAGAAGAAACTAAAGTGCATTCATAACAAGAACATAGGTTCAAAGAGTTAGAATGATCTCATAGTTAATGGACACAATCTGAAAACAAAATAGTTCACATTCAACAGGTCCATAGCACAACATTTGAAAAATTCCAAAAAGCTTTTTCCAACAGGAAACTTGTAATTCTTTATTGCAAAAGGAAATAGTTCTTCTTACAACATACTCTCACAAATATATCTGGGGAAAAAATCCCTTCCTTATATCTAACTCTCCTATATTTATACAAAACAAAAAACCTTTGGGTTGGCCCTCGGGTGACCTTTGGGTTCCCCCAACCATTCAATCCCACCATTTTGTCTTTTAGTGAGTGCTCATGACTTATACAATACATTACATTTTTAGATTAAGATTTAAGAGCACTTTATAAAAAGGAACTAGCTTGGTAACTAATGAACTTTTCCCAAGCCTACGCCTCTGCTGCTATTGATTTGTTGAGATCTCAGACCCTCACTTTTTTTCTTCGCTTTCTTCATCTCTACTTCTTCATTTTCTTTCTCTTCCTTACTTGTTGTCTCCTAGACATATCTTCTTTGCAGTAGCAATCCCCAAGATGGGTATGAAAAATCCTCTAAGTTCGTCTACAGTTAAAACGAAAAACTCATCATTAACCTGGACTACATTCAAGATCATCTAACTTTTCAATAAAACATAAACCACACTATCAATAAAACTAATCATTGAATGTGAGGCCCTGTACTATGTTGTCATCACGAAAACCCTAAACATAAATATTTGTCGCCCATAAAATAGGGTAAAAGATCACAAAAAATGGTGGGAAAAACCCTCACCAGTGGGAAAAATACTAAGCATCAGGATGACAAACTCCTCATTGGTGAACAGACCAGCTATATGTCAGATGGTTAATTCACTAAGGAGCCACAACGGTGGAAAACATACGGACTACGGCTTCTGCAATCAAATGAAAACTTCAGCGATCGGAGGTTTTAAGGACTACGTATCAGCAGCTCAAGACACAAAATAATCCGTAATATTGGCAAGACAAAGCTGAAAGTTTCTGGAATGTCGGCGATATAAAGCACTAGATGCCATCGAAGTCACGTATCGGAAATCGGAACCACTAATCAATAAAGCATCGAAACTTGAAAACATTAAACATCGGTGAGATAGTTCACTACGTAGCCGCAACGGGAGGAGACAAACTGACTATGGCTTCCGCGACAATAGAAAATCATCGACGATTGCAATAAATAAGGAATACATATCGACAAGTTAAAGCTTAACGCTGCTACCATGAAAGCAACACAAAGGAATAGCCCTCCAATCAAAGTCAAACATCATTTTGATAGGGATAAAGTAAAAAAGGATTTAAAAAATAAAACCAAAAATACCACATAAAGTGCATCATGAAAACAGGACTATCCATCGGCAACATAGAGAACTAATGCCCCGATTTGTTCTTCAACTAGGATTTCGACAGCGATCATCAAAAAACCTAAAAAACATTAAGTACTCAAAAGACTTTCGGCTGGGCAGCGATAAAATTAGTTCGTTTCACCTCCAAAATAGCAACTGCATAGAGAACTAAAGCTCTTATTCAAACCTCGACTACCCTTCGATAGCGATAAAACCAAACCATCAAAAAACCAAATAAAAGTTAAGTGTTCAAATAAAACTAAATACGTTCAGCTGGGTGACGGTTATACTAGCTTGTTTAAACTCTGAAACAACATAAAGAAATTAGTTAATGAATCATCTGACTTTTGACAGTGGTAAACAATTGACCTCATTTCAAACTCAGGAAAATCCAAATTTGTAGCAGAGGAAAAATAGAGTTCAAGAATCCAAACAGTCCCAAGCAAGATAAAATTAAAAGGAGGGTCCAAAATTTTTAAAAATTTGGGAAAAAAGTTGTAGCTGCAACAAATTCTTAAAAATTTCTTCACTCTTTTGATTCCACTTGAATTTATTTCCTTTCTTCTGTAAATAAGCTATGGGATTTGCGATTCTTGAGAACTCCTCATTGAATCTTCAATATTAACCTGTAATCCCCATGAATGATTGCACGTCAGTCACATCCTCTGGAACTAGCCAATATTCAATTTCTTTTATCTTTTCTGTATCAACTGAGATCCCCTCTTTAGTTACTACATGGCCCAAGTATTGTATTTTATTAATTGTACTAACTAAATTTAGCATAAATCTCATGTTCCCTTAACTTTTGTACAACCGATTTTTAAGTGCTCCTCGTGTTCTTTTTTAGACTTAGAATAAATTAGAATGTCGTCAATGAATACCACTATGAATTTATCAAGATACTTATGCAATAAATTATTCATTAAGCACATGAATATATTCGGGGAATTAATGAGCCCAAATGGCATGACCACAAACTCACAGTGACCATATCTGGTGTTAAAAGTTGTCTTAAAAATGTCTTCATCTTTGATTTAGACTTGGTGATAACCAGATAGTAAATCAATCTTTGAAAATATAGTTCCTCTACACATCTGATTAAACAGATCATCTATGCGATGCAACAGGTATCTATTTTTAATGGTCATTTTATTAAGTTGATGGTAGTCAATGCATAATCGTAGAGTACCGTCCTTCTTTTTAATGAAAATGATAGGTTCTCCCCAAGGAGACACACTTGGTCTTATATACTTTTTATCAATAAGTTCCTTTAACTGTGATTTTAATTCATTTAGCTCCAATATATTCATCTAATAAGGGGCTTTTGACTCGGGAACTGTACCAAGTACCAACTCAATAGTGAATTCCAACTCCCTTTTTGGAGGCAATCCCGAAATTTCTTCCAGAAATACATTCGAGTACCCCCTCAAGATTGGAATATCTTCCAGTTTTAATTTATCTTCATTATTAATATGTTCTTCATCAATTACAGTTACAACAAAGGATTTACAGCCCTTATGAATAGCTCTCTTTAATTGCAAGGCAGAGATTTGCCTGATAGTTGTTTTCCTAAGAATTCCAGTTATAGTTACTGTTTCTCCTTCATTATTTACGCATGTAAGAGTTTTATCAAAAAAGTTCAAAACTACTCTATGTTGTTCTAACTAGTCCATACCAATTAACATGTCATAAGAGCCTAAAGGAAGTACATTTAGCTTCACATATTTTTCAAACGGATTCATAATTATAGTACAGTCTTTTACAAAACTAATCACTTTTCTTTTTGCTCCTGTAGCTAGCTGAACTAACCATGACTTTGCAAACTTTTCTACTAATAAATTGCATTTTTCTAATAAATTAGGAGAAACATAACTTAGGCTATCCCATGAGGTCTTCACTTAGTGAAACCATGCCATAGCAGATTCATTCGTGGCATATGAAACAATACCCCTAATTTCAATAAATATTGGAAAATACCTCCCAAAACCTTTTTTTTAACCCCCCCCCCAATATGCCTTCCCAATTTTAAAAAACCCCTATTTTCACTATATATTGCATGTATCCATTTTTTCATTTACATTTTTAATACCCCTTTATATTTCTACCTAGTACATTGACATGATACCCCACATTCATTCTAAAATGAACCTGGCTTCTTTCGATGTATATTGTGGATGCACATTAATTCACCCACTAGTTTGGTAAAGTCACCTTAAAGTGTTTTTGGTCCCCTTTGAAGTCTGTTTGATGTGCCTCTTTGTTTTTGTTGTGTTCATGTGGTATTTTGGTTTTGAAACCCTCACAAAACATCTTTGTTCCCACACTTGATGCCATGGTGAATCCCATGGCCTTGACAAATGGAAATGGCCCATTATGTGGTCATTTAATGATCCCTCGTTGAAGTTTTGAAGGGCTTGTACCATTACTTGTTGGTCTTCTTGTTCGGTAACTCTTCCTCAAACCCTTGAAGTCCTTGTCTTTTGTTTCCCTTATGGTTTGCAACTCGTATTGTGGTTAAGGACTCTAAAATGCACACACACTTGGAACTTGCACATATGAACAGCTTGCAAAATAATGATTAATTAACAAATCACACTGTCACTATAGTTTTGAAAAACAACTATACCACTATGATTCTAAGAAGTTGCATTTGTTGTTGCATAGAAGACTCCCTTGCACCTACATCAAATGATAGATGGAGACCTTAGATTGAAAGAATAGATGGATTAACAGGCTACATATTTATGTATTTCATACACACTTCATTTCTTTCCTTGGCTTATCATCAACCAAATATTGCGTACGAAAGACCACTTAGACAAGAGTGGATTCACATATGATCAATGTTCTCTCTCAAAAAGCCAAAAATGTTAAGCACGCTTTTTGGGATTGTAAGCTAGCCAGAAGTTGTTGGCAGTAGGTTCAGCAACATTCTCTGTCAAAATTCTGTGGCAATATATAGTGGAGGGCCACCATTCTAGGAGATTCATGGGATTTAGTTTTATCTATTTTCATTGGATTTTGGCACTACATTTTTAAAAATTGGGATAGATTTTTTCTCTCCTTGCTCAGAATGTGGTGAAAAATATGTTCTCAATTACTGGCCAAAAGATATTTTATTGACTAAGGACACAAGAATGATAACCTACTTACACATTTGAATCTTATCTCAGCCCTTGTACTGTTGAAAAAGTTTTCTAATTTTGTATAGCTCTCTTTGTAGTATGTACATAGTTTTGATCTCTCTGCATTAATTCTATGTTAGTATAACAAGTATTTCCTATAAAAAAAAAGTTGCCATTATTTATAAGGATAATAAGTATGTTCTCAATTACTTGCAAAGTGTTTTTTACTAATTAGGGGAAAATAATGCTAATATACTTACATATTTGAATCTTAAGTCAGCCCTTGTAGCAATCAGAAATTTGCCTAATTTTATACAGCTTTCTTTATAAGTAGTTTTTCTCTGTGAATTAATTCTTTGTTAGATAATAAGTATTTCTTCAAAATAAAATCATGAATAATTCCTCCAACTACCTGTTAACAGTTGTTTGACAATAGGTAAGTGTTAGGTTGGCTCTACAAAGGTTCTTGGATTTGAACTTTGTGACGTTTAGGATGATGTATAATGAGTTATGCTCCTTACACTGTTTGACATCCAGGGGTTTCAATGGAAATACCAGTTGCTATTCTTACAAGTTTATTCACTGGTTTAATATGTGCTTAAGTAAATTATTACCTTCTATTTTGTATTGTGATAGTTGCTATGATAGTGTGAAGAGTTTCCTCTGGTATAAAAATTTGAATTTGGATGCAACATAATTCCCAATTATGAGATTAATCACCTTGATTACTGCTCAATCACATGCCAATGGAACATTTTCATATATGAAAAGAGAAAATGAAACTGACTATAAAAAATAATACATAAATATACAAATGTCATCTGCTTCTACCAATGTTTACTCATTATTTTTACAAAATGAAACCAAAGAATCATTTACATTATTGATGTCATGAAAAGAGTTTCTTGAGTAGTATATGGACCATCATGTTGAAAACAGTTATATTGTAAGTCTGTATGCCACTATGTAGAATATGCAATGTGCATGCAATCAGGATTCGGTAACAACTAACTACTTCACCTCCATTGTCCATCCCATGTTATCCTTAGCCAAACCCATTTGAATTCTTGTAAGAGCTGAATACAATTCCTGAGAAACTTCTCCTAGAGCTCCATTCCCATAAGCGATTATGTAGGCATGCAAAAAAAAATCACTTTGATACATTGCATTTACTAAAATACCAAGGCCAGAACTAGGGAATTGGGCATGGGTATCAAGATAAAGAGAATAATGTTTCGTGCAATTCATTTCATTTAGAAGCAATTAAAAGAATTTTGGTAAATCATGTAACAAGAAAAACTACATATTCTTCTTGAGATTGAGGGCACTCACTTTGTAATGTAGTCTACCTAAATATATTATAAAACAATTGTTCATGAATGTAATTATTCTTGATTCTATCCTAAGAGGTTAAATTTATATTTAACACTTTCCCCAAGTTTAGTGAGTGTTTCTATGGTTTAACTACACATGCATAGTAGGATGAGTTTTCTAGTTCTAGTAAATTTGGATGTGTTTTGAAACTTAATATATGCATTTTTCCAGAAGATGTTTTATATAATACTAGGGATAAAAACAATGTTTTGTGAAACTCATGCAAATAAGAATGCACAAATATTGAAACAACAAACTGAGATGGCCAAAATCTAAAAGGACAAACTTGAATCAGGAACAGGCACTTCTGCATGCTGCAGATAATGTTGCATACTCCTTAGTGACTGGAATTTTCGGTTGGGGGCTCTTATGTGACAAATATTCAAATGAAAGTCATCACTTTGAATCTGTTTAAACAATCACCGTCTAAAAAATGGTCATGCCATTTTTCTAAGAGGATTGTTTTTTGCTACCATGGTATAAACTAAGCTAATGAACCCAAAAATAACTGTCAATATGCAAAAATATCATTTCCCAAAGAGGTAGAGGAATATAATATACCTAGAAAAGCATTATTGAAACTAAAATTTGTGAATGACTATATTACAATTTATGTATGCACAATAATTGGGATATAAAAATAGAAAGGGGTTGATAAGGTACAAATTTGTCACATCATAACCTGATTATGATTAAGATTATGTACAATATGAGTGGCCTAATAGTTGAGAACATGTATTTCCTCCTTCGAGATGGAAGCAGGTAGGGTATATATAGATTCATATATTAAAGCAGTCAAATTCTTGTGTGGAGAACATGTATTTCCTCCTTGGAGATGGAAGTGAGTAGGGTATATACACCTTCATAGATTAAAGCAATGAAATTGTTGTGTGGAGAGGGTCCCTTGTCCCACAAACACAGATGTCTCATACATTAAATTGACGTATGGCTAGTCCATGACCTTAAATTAGATCATTAGTATTATTCTTAGTAAAAGGTAGATATGTTGAAGCAATCTTAGATGGAATGGATTTCAAAATAGACAATCAGCAGACCCAGGATGGATAGAAGCAAACAATCCCAGGCTCTTGCACAACTCTACTAACATATTTTTGACAACTTGGACCACTTGTATGATTGTCTAAATGAAAGTATCAATTTTCAAAGGAGGCATTCATGTGAACTTATAACCAGTTTTTATAAAGTTTTATTATCTCCGTGTAATGGTATGATACAGCAACTAACAAAACATTACACCATGACATAGTTATTTATTCTGCAATGCCCAAATATCACCGTATTTTCCAAGAATAAGAAAATTAACCGACTTCATATTAAATCAAATGTAAATTAGAAAATGCTTAATGGGAGCAATGAAATTAATAATAAAAAAATTATGCTTTACCAACCATGCCTAAAACCTAACAGATTTGACAATAATAGGCCTTCTTAAAATTTATTCACCTTCTATCAAGATAAGTGATACTTTGCACAGGAGAAAGAACCATTATTGTGTCTGTGAAAAAGAATTCATCTACATTCATCAACTCATCCACAGGAACTAAACGCTCTTAGACTTGCACCAGTAAAATGCTTTGAAGCTTTATCTTTCTAACTAAAATTTCCATGCAAATTACAATTTAAAGAGAAACAATAACTCAACCATTTCACCTAGAAATTTACACAAATTACTAGTAGACATTATACATGACACCGTGTAAAATCCAACAACTAACAAACATTTTCTAATCTCTTTGATAATACTCTAGGAAACAACAAAGGCCGAAAATTCATGAGTAGACTAAAGTTTGACTCAATCGGACACATTAGAAGTTTACTGATTTGATACATATCCTCCATCTTCATTGGGAATTTGTAAGGCTTAGTTATGGTTATCAATAACTGGAAGAACTAATAGTCACACCATTAAATGGTCTCAAATCTCAATATATTTTTCATGCTTAAAATGATCTGTGTGCAAATACATGCCAATCTATCTAGATGGCTCTCAAGACTTAATTCCAATTGATTGTGGGCCTATCATATATTTCAAGTTAGTATATGTAGAACACCAATACAAATAAACTAAAAGGACCATGTACATGAAGTGTATAATACTATAATATATACCTCATATCCTTGACTACGAGCCACCTCAATGACGCTTTTCCTTGTAATTCCAGGAAGTACATATCCACGGAGTGTTGGAGTAGATATAATTTTATCCTACATAAAACATCATGACAATAAATTTCTTTAACATAGTCAGAGAAGAAATCCGTTGAAAAAATTGTTTGGTACTATTTACTGCAAATTTACAAGAGTTTTTGGAATGGGATGTGGGGTTCAGGAGGAAAGGTATCAAGGATGGCTAGAAGACACCCCCAAAATTTGGCAGTGAGGTAAACTCTATACCATTTGCACCTTTGCCGATGAATTTTTTGCTGAAATAGCGAAATTTTATTTGCTGAACTTGCAATTATGATTGGAAAAATAGATTCATTGCCCTCAAAAACAATTAGGGCACCCAATAATGCAATTTCCACAACCTGAAACTGCAAATTCAACAATTCTTGCTGGATTTTGGTTAGAAATTTCACCAAAAAAATGGTGCAAATGGTCTAGAGTTTAGTCAACTCTCCAAATTATCAGGTGAAACAACAATAAGTAATCTAAAAAATGAAGATTATTAAAAAAAAATCCAAAATATATTCACAGCTCCCCAAAAATCTTCATAGAAGCTTTAAATATTAAACGTGAATGATAAAAAGGAAACATACATTAAATTTCTTAACCAAAGACCAATGCCATTTTTTACTAAAAAGTCACTTGAATCTCGAACCCAACAAGATGCAACCAAAAAGAAATATCCAAGATTGAAAATTCTAAAAAGAAACCAAAAATATGCATAATCCTCGAAAATATCTTCTTAGGAAATTTAAAACTAAAAATGTATGATGAAACAGAAACATAAATTTTAAACCCTACACTAAATACCAATGTTGTTCTTGAGTTACAAGGCAATTGTATCTCCAACCCAACAAGATGCACGAAAACAATAGTCTCCAATGCAACAAAGTAGTTGCAAACATCACTCTCTCTTAATCAAAAAGATGTAAAACAAAACAACACACTTTTTTTCTCCAAACAACACACTTTCTACCTCCAAATAGCATTGTCCCGGGTCTAAAAGATATAAGAATGAATATGGGGATGGTCACCAAACAACACCATGTCACCTCCAAACAGCAATGTTTCACCTTCTAACATTGACATCTCATTGAGAAGAGAGAAGAAAGAATGAATAAAAATGGTTGGGGAGGTGTTTTCATTATCAACATCTAAATCTGACAATATGGGGTCCATACTAAAGATAAAGAAGCCTACAAAACATTTTGAGGACCTTTTGAGGTTTGATATATCTGGTGCAGTGACTACAAGCCATTTTGAGAACCATTTGAGGTGTGATGTTTTTGGTGCAATATCTTTAATAACTGATCCAGATTTGAAGACAACAAAGAGAGACTTTAAAAGGTCATCAGAGAGTGAAAGAAATATTGATAATGATGGAGACAATATTTTGAATTTTTCTTCTTATCTTGAAGAAATTAGGATACAATCACCAAATACAGGCATTGTTTCAGAGTAGACCATGACAGAAAACCAGTTTGTTCAGAAAAGGAAAAGCATGGAAAAAGAAATTAGAGGTTCTCGATTAGTGCCTGAAAGTGACTTCCTAGATCATAGAAAAATAGTGACAGATAGCATTGCTAGCAATTTTGAATCTTTTAAACATGGAAACACTGAAGAGAGCATTTAGGTTTCAAACTGTAAATAAAATTTGAAGGGTGACAAATATTTTGAAAATATTCATGAAAATTATGTTCCTAATGTCAAAGATCATGTGCTTTCTACATTTGTGACTAAAGACAATGAAGTTAGGGTAGTTCCAAAGACTTCTTTGCATCAAAATTCCATTCTGAAGAAGAAAATAAATCTCTTGAAGAAACATAATTTAGGGTTATCAACTCTACCAGGGAGATTAGATAATCAAATAAAGATAAATATTTGCACAGAAGAAGAAAATGTTCTTGAAGTATTATCTGGAGTAGACCATTGAAAGAAAAGGACACGGATCAATGCAAGGAAACCTAACTTTGATGAACATTTTCATTTGGTAAAAAGGGCAAGAATTGAAGTTGAATATGAAACCAAGAAAATTGTAGAAGGCTCGAATAAAGGAGGCATAACAAGTGCCAATGACAATAATGGAGAAAATATGGCATCAGATAATGCTTGTGTGTTAAATGAATGCCATTTGAGAACTAATAATATCTTAAGTTCTAAAAGTATTGAAACTGAAGGTGATTTGCCACATAGGAAGATGTCTTCAATTTTTATGGAAAATCCTATGTGTTTTCCACCAAATCCTGATAAATATCATTTGTGAAGTATCCTACTAAGTGATGAAGTTTCCCTTCCTCCCTCTAAATGACGTCACCGGGCTCAAGAAGTTATGTCTACATGTGTTGCAGACGTTGAAACAACTTTAGTGGAGCCAGTGCCAACTGGTGTGACTGGACAGGATGCTGCATACAAGATTTTTGCAAATGAAAAATATTATACTAAATGCTTTAATAATGACAAGAAGCCAGTTAAAGGAAATGAATAATGTGTCGAATTAGACACATTGATCCAAAAAGAAGTAACAGAAACAAGAGGTAGTAAGAAGCCTATGGTGTCTTCAGATTCATATCAATGCTTTATAAGGTTTTCTAAATTAAGGTTCCTGCATGGTATGCTTCCCAAATAGTTTCCACATTTGGCTACATAAATGTCTCTCTGTAATTCTATATTGGATCATAAAGGAATTGTGAATTAACACTTGGTCCTAATGGATACAACCCTCCAAGAATCTCTCTTGAAAATATAAAATCTCTCACCAAATCAAACAAAAGGCAGGGAAACTATCTTTTCCTACAGTAAAGCCTGAATCCTCAGTCGAAGGGTCATTAGTTCATAGTCCATGGAACATGTTACTAAATCCATGTATTGTTTTAACGGTCAGTCAAATCCTCAGTAGAAGGGTAACTAGCTCATAATCCACGGACCATGTTACTAAAACCAATATGGATGACATCAGCAGGTCTACAGCATTAAGTTTGAAAGATTCACTAAGTAAAGAAACCTCAACATATGAAATCTCAAAAGAAATTGCTTCATATATTAAAAAGATAAACTAAAAACCGGGTGTACTGAGTATTTTTCACTATCAAATCTCCAGTTTCCATAAATTTACTTTTATTGCAATTACTTGGAAGGTTAAAAAATCAATATGATCTAGAAAACATCTTAATAAAATACTAGTAGTGATAGATATTTTGAAAATAACAAATATATATTATTCACAACATGCTCTCGATGGACATAAGAAAATAACAACACCTTCTCTAAGGATGCAAGCCGATCAATAGTCAAAGCATCTGTTTGCATAGCTCCACAATCATGCAAAACTTGCAACTCACAACATCTTCAATTAGTAGGATGCCTATGCCTAAGCAAAATATGAAAAACATAAAGTAATAATTTAACCAACTTGTAAAAATGGTAAAAAATATGGCCAAGATATGGTCATGTTAGTGCCAGAAATTGTTCTTAGACTACTAAAGAACAAGCCAACACAATCTCAATAAATAAAATTAAGTAAAATAGGTTTTTAGGGTTTTGGTTTATGGTTTTAAAAACTTCATCATCAAGGAGGAAATAAACATCCACAAGCTAATACAAAACTGAATCATGCAAGTTGGATAAACTGGAGATCAAACACATCCCAATAAGTGATAAACATTACACGTGAAATACTAATTCCACCCACAGGCTACAAGCATTTACATGAATAAACCTTTAAACAAGAAATGAAATTGTAGACTGAGCAATCAACCAGATCAGAAATGAAAAAGCATGATAGGTAAAAGAGCTTATCAGTTTATATATAATCAATAACAGTTATCCACTTACATAAGATTTATAAGTGCTAGCTTGAGTAATCAAAGCTCCAAAAGCCTCTCCTTGAGTGAAGAATCCCCCCAAAAATTGTATGTTTGTCTTCCTTTTATCATTACAAAAGTAAATTAGTTCCATAACTACCTTCTAGGTCGAAATTTGAAACAGTTACATCAATTAGTTACATGATAACTCAAAATCTTTAAAGATAATTAACCCAAAAATAACAAATCGGATTTGGGGAAATTTGACGAATTTTTGAAAATTTGGGTCTCAAAGACGCCTTCATATCTCTCGATCCGGAACACCTGTACAAAAACTGAGAGAGGTTTTTTTAAATGATTATGTTGTGAACAAAAAATCTTTTTTTTTTTCAAAATTCCTCTTCAATTGATTGAAATACGTGCTGAAAATTTGTGACTAAAACAAGAAATTATTAAATAATTCAAACCCTGAAAATAGGCCACAAACATAAATTTGAATCTCTCAAACGATAATAGTTGTTGTAAAACTGAGAGAGGTTTTTGTGAATGATTCTGTTTTGGAAAAAAACCTCTTTTTTATTTCTTGAATTCATTTCCATATCCTCGTAATAAGCTCCCAATGACAATGAAAAAAACAGGAAAAACAGAGCTGCTACAGGAATCTCCTCATGAAAATATTTGACAAAGGACTCCAAAATGAGAGTTAGATTATAAATCAAAACTTGGAATAAACTTTTATTATAATTTTTTGAAATCTTAAAGATGTAAATATTAACTAATAAGCCCAAAAGACAAACCTTAAAACTAAAATAATGAAATAATTCAAGCATTAAAAGCATTAAATCCAACCAAAATGATTGATTGTCAAAAATTCTTAAAATCAACATAAAATGTAAAATCATTTTAAACCAAGAGTTGAAAATTAGGACAAAAAGAATAGATAAACTAAGAACAAGATCTAGGTATAACATTTGGCTCTTGCTGCAGGATGAAGTCCTCCTTGTGAGGCTTCAAGAACCTGTAGACCTTGTGCCTTATTCATTGGGTGATGGAGTCATTTACCAAATCTCTACAACTTTCTCAAAATCTAAACACATACCTCTGAAATGAAAAAATACTGCTACAAACCAGCATACCAAAAATAATCTACATGCTCATATAGTGATCTTATTATACTATTTACTCCTACTTCTAATCGGAGGAAACAACCCAATCAAGTGTAATCATACTTCCAGTGAAGCCAAGAAACCATTTGACTGAGAATCATAATTCCATGCATGCTACTATTTGAGAAAACCCACAAAAGATGTGATACATGCAATAAAGAGTCTGTGGGCAGCTGATACTTATGTCTGAAAATAGGAAGTATGCCAAAAGCTAGAGCATTAGAAACCTTTGAAAAATTCAACTCCATCCAAGAAGCCATGGGATCATGAAATTTCCAATTTAAAACTTCAATGTCTTCATTATATTCATCATAAAGTGAAGCATTCTCTTCCTCTCCATTGTTGTTCTTTTTAAACTTTGGATCAAGAATGGAAACCAAGGGCTTTTGAAACTGCTTCTCGACCTTTAAATAAAACCCTTGATCAAAACTTGAACAAATAAAATTCTGAAAGTGACCATAAGTCAAGAATGGAAATTTATTTCTTATATCAATAGTAAGAGGTTGAAGAGCAACAACTTCTTCTTCATAACATGATAATCTCATAGCAGGAACTAAGAAATTTCTGCCATAATCCACTGAAAGTATATTATCATCAAAAAATTCAGCAAACTGATATGAAGAATCAACACAAGCATCATTTATATCCTTGTTCATATGAAAATCCGAAAATGATGAAGAAAACTGTCTTAAATCTAAATGATACCTACGTTCTTCTTCCTGTTCATAAGCTTGTATGTCTTCAACATGAGCCTGATATCGAAGCATTTTGCAAGCTCGGATGTTCTCCTCCACTCCTTTTGCATCCTTAAACAATTGTCTTAAAGATGATGATTTCCTTTCTAACAGGAAAAAGACAAGATCTGAATGTTGAGCCATAACATAATATACCATAGCAAGTTTTTTCGAAGGTCTGTTCTCTGGAGGCATACTGATATAAAAACTTTGAAACCTCCAATTAAATTTAGTAATTGGCTCATCATTCTCTCTTTTCAAACTATAAAATTCAGAAAGAAATTGATCATAAGATTTATTCTTACCCCAATACTTCAAAAAGACATCATGTAACTCTTCCCACGATCCAATTGAATCAGCTTTTAAATTTCGAAACCAAAACCCAACATCTTCAGCAAAGGATTTCGAAAATAACCTCATGACAACATCCTCATGCATGATTTCTAAATTATCAATGAAATTATGAAAAGATTCTAAATGCATCTCTGCTGTAATATGGTCTTTTCCAGTAAAATGGGGAAGATATTCAACAAAGTAGGAAGGGTAAGGATGTAAGAGAGATGGCAGCCTAAGAGGTTTAAACATCTTATGTCTAAATCTAGACTGAAAATCTATGAGTTGAAAATGAGGTTCAACAAGATGTTCACAAGTTTCAGCAGTGATGGTAGAAGGTAATAGATAAGCTTTATTCTCTACAAGATGACCAGAATAATCAGCTTCAAGAGATATGGGTATATGTATATCATGCTGCACATCTATTTCAAATGAAGGAATAGGATCAACATCAATAAAACAAGAAGAATGCAGATTTTCTTCTTCCAAAGAGGGATATATACTTGAAGGTTTATGATCATCGGAATAGACAAAACAAAAAGTAATTCTTTTGACGTGAAATGGGAAAGATAGGAAAGAACTGATGAATAAGAACAAAAACTCATGGAGTAAAGTAACAAGCTGATACCCAATCTTTCCATTTGGCTTCTTCATTTTTCTGTCAACAAAATTCTCCTTGTAGTGGAATCTTTAATCATGGAGCCGTCGGTGAAAAATTGTAGTCTAAAAGATTTTATGACTTTGTTCACCTCTCAAAATAAGATGAACAATGATATCCCAGGGAAGATATACTTCAGCTTCGTCCCCGGAAATGGCGCCAAATATGTTAGTGCCAGAAATTGTTCCCAGACTACCAAAGAACAAACCAACACAATCTTAATAAATAAAATTAAGTAAAACAGGTTTTTAGGGTTTTGGTTTATGGTTTTAAAAACTTCATCAGCAAGGAGGAAATAAACATCCACAAGCTAATATAGAACTGAATCATGCAAGTTGGATAAACTAGGGATCAAACACATCCCAATAAGCCATAAACATTACACACGAAATACTAATTTCACCCACAGGCTACAAGCATTTACATGAATAAACCTTTAAACAAGAAATGAAATTGTAGACTGAGCAATCAACCAGATTAGAAATGAAAAAGCATGACAAGTAAAAGGGCTTATCAGTTTATATATAATCAATAACAGTCATCCACTTACATAAGAGTTATAAGTGCTAACTTGATAAATCAAAGCTCCAAAAGACTCTCCTTGAGTGAAAAATCCCCCTAAAAACTGTATGTTTGTCTTCCTTTTATCATTACAAAACTAAAGTAGGTCCATAACTACCTTCTAGGTCTAAATTTGAAACAGTTACATCAATTAGTTACATGATAACGCAAAATATTTAGAGACAATTAACCCAAAAATAACAAATCGGATTTGGGGAAATTTGACAAATTTCTGAAAATTTGGGTCTCAAAGACGCCTTCATATCTCTCGATCCGGGATACCTGTGAAAACAATGAGAGAGGGTTTTTTAAATGATTATGTTGTGAACAAAAACCTCTCTTTTGTTTTCAAAATTCCTCTTCAATTGATCAAAATACGTGCTGAAAATTTGTGACTAAAACAGGAAATTATTAAATAATTCAAACCCTAAAATAGGCAACAAAGATGAATTTGAATCGCTCAAACAATAATAGCTATTACAAAACTGAGAGAGATTTTTGTGAATGAGTCTTTTGTGGAAAAAAACCTCTTTTGGTTTTCCTGAATTCGTTTCCATCTCCTCATAATTTGCTCCCAATGATAATGACAAAAACAGGAAAAACAGAGCTGCTACAGGAATCTCCTCATGAAAATATTTGACAAAGGACTCCAAAATTAGAGTTAGATTATAAATAAAAACTTGGAATAAACTTTTATTATAAGTTTTTGAAAGGTTAAATATGTACATATTAACTAATAAGCCCAAAAGACAAACCTTAAAACTAAAATAATGAAATAATTCAAGCATTAAAAGCATTAAATCCAACCAAAATTATTGATTGTCCAAAATTCTTAAAATCAACATAAAATGTAAAATCATTTTAAACCAAGAGTTTAAAATTAAGGCAAAAAGAATAGATAAACTAAGAACAAGATCTAGGTATAAATGGTTGAAATGGTGGTATTCTTACAAAGTGTCCACCTATCTTAAATTTTGTGGACCCACACTCAACAGTTATGGTAAGCTTCCTTAAATTTATAGAAGTTGTGAAACAAGCACACGTGATGACTATTGAATTAATCTTGTGTATTACTATTAGAATTTGCACCAACATTTATAAGCATGGATCCTAAGGATGGGAAATGAATAGTAATATATAATGTACAACCTTATTACCATAAGAATGTTTTACCAATATGGTCCAAATGTCAGTATTGTTAAAAACATTCAACATATCTTAAATTATGTAGATCCACACACTCAATGTTTATGGTAAGCTACCTAACATTTATAGATGTGGTAAAATAGGAAACAAGCTCATATGAATACAATTGGATTAATCATGTGAGTTACTATTGGAATTCACACTAACTTCCATACACATAAAATCATATCTTCAAAGGAAGAGGAGACAATAGCATCATATATTCAAAGTATTGATGAAGTGGTGAATACAATCAAAGGAATTGGTGAAGATATTGAAGAAATGGTGATAGTACAAAAGGTGTTAAGGAACTTACCAATAAGATTCAATCCCAAGGTATGTGCCATAGAAAAATTGAGGGATTTAAATAAAATGACAATGGACATATTACATGGTAATATCATACAATATTATATGAGGATAGAAAATCCAAATCCAAAAGAAGTTACATTCAAATTGACAAAAAAGAAGAAAGAAAGCAAGAATTATCTACCCTGCTCCTCTTAAATCTCAAGTGAAGATATAGATGAAGAAATGGCTCATTTCTTCTACATGATGAAAAGAGGTACATGAAAGTATAAAGGTAAAATTCCTTTTAAATGTTTCAGTTGTGGAAATATTGGATATATTTTTGCCAAAGTATCCTTAAAAAATAGTAATGTTGAATCCAAGCAGAGAAAAAACTTTCGCAAAAGAAGTTACTCAAAGAAGTAGGGTTTATATTCTAGAACGGGAGATAAGTCATCTCAAGACGATGATGAAGGAATATTTTATGAATATAGAAATAAATTTTATTTATATCCTTAGAATACAAATATCATTCCAAAGGTGAAACAAACTAATAGGAATAAAGTGAGATTTAGAAGATGAAGGAATTATGGATCTTGAAGGAGAACTTGTTTTAGCTTTGGAATAAATTTGTGACTTGAGAAAAATGATCAAGAAGTAAGATAAATAAATTGATCTTCTAAAAATAGATTTAAATTAATCACAACATGTGGAAGAATGCCTAAAAAAATAGTTAAGGGAAAGATAAGAGAGTTGTCAAGAAAAGGAAGAAGAGATCAAGAGCCTAAATGGAAAATTGGAAAAGGCGAGTATCATCAATCTAAATTTTGAAAGAAATGTATCAGACTTGGAAAACCTCCTCAATAAGCAAAGAGATAAAAATGAGAAGAGAGGAATTGGGTTTATATACAATCAAGATAATATGGAATTTGTGAAGAGCTCTATGGCACAAGAAAGAAAAGTTGAGGAATGACCCAGAAGGAAAGCATGCAATCTAGGACATACTTCTGAAAAAAGGACAAACTTGTTATTCAACAAGGATTGGGCATGCAACCAAGGTGGACCAAGTAATAAAACACAAGGATTTCATCTCAAAGACCGTATAATCTCAAGTATCCGAACATATTCCTTGTTCATTGTCACAATTGTCATAATTTTGGACATACATCTAGGAATTGTAGAGTTGACTTCAAAAATGATTCAACAAGAAATCAAGGTGTAAGAACTTTTAAGATTCAAATGTATAACTTTCAATGTTATGGACAAATTGCAAGAGACTGTAAAAAATAGGGGTACTCAAAAAATTTGAGAAGGAAAAAATATAAAGACCCTCAAAAGGAAAAAAGTACAAACATAATCAAAGGGAAAATAAATGACAAAAATTACAATCCATTTTCACCCTTGACCACATATTTTGTAAAATGTGACAAATGTAGCAATCATAGATATATTGCAGTAAAGTGCCCGACCAGTTTCGTTGAGATAAAAGAAGAACAAACTGAAGAATGTGGGATTTATCTATATGCCAAATATGAGAACAGTTGTTGTTTCAAACATATGGCAGGTGATCAAGGAAAGTTTCTTACTTTGAAAAAGGAAAAAGGAGGAAATTTGACATTAGGAGGAGTTGGTACTACTAGAATTAAAGGAAAAGGTACTATGAAACTTTACAAGGGAAAAGCTAAGGCTAAGAATGTTCTATTTGTTGAATTACTCAAATACAACCCGTTACGTGTTGGGAAAATGCATGACCAAGGTTACAATCTTACATTTTATGACCAAGAATGTGAAATTCGAAAAAATAACTCAAAGGAAATAATAGGAAAAGGAGTTAGGACACATGGAAATGTATATGTCTTCGAGTAAATTCAGGGATAAAGATGATATATGATTCAAACGAATGAAATCTAGCTATGGCATAAAATACTAGGACATATAAACTTCAAAATTTTTGTAAAAAACAATTAGTGAAAGGACTGCCTAATATTTCCAAGCCTATAAAGAGCCTATGCAAATCATGTCATCATGGAAAGAAAACTAGAGTCAACTTTAGGACTAAAGAACAATCATCATCAAGACCTCTAGAAATGATACAGATGTATCTATGTGGACCGACCATGGTACAAACTCTTCAAGGTGAAAGGTATTTCATTCTTCTTATTGATGATTTTACTAGAATGATTTTGGTGACATTTCTTAAAGAAAACTCTAAATATTTTGATAAGTTTAAAAGATTCAAGGAATTGGCCGAAAATGAAATTGGTCTCAAAATCAAGTGTTTACAATCAAACAATGGAGGAGAATTCATGAAAGATGAATTCAATAAGTTTTGTGAAGAACACGAGATTCAAAGATAGTTTTTAGTTGCTAAAATTCATTAACAAAATGGGGTAGTTAGGAGGAACAATAGAATGGTTCAAGAAACAAAAGGGACTATGTTGATTGAAGGTAAGTTACCTCAGAAATTTTGGAGAGAAGCAGTTGGAGCTGTCATATATATTTTAAACAGAGCTCAACTAAAAGTTAATTGTGACAAAACACCTTACGAACTATGGAAAGGAAATCCAACTTTGGTCAACCATTTTAGGATATTTGGAAGTGTTACATGAAAATCAATTATGACAATCTGGGAAATTTCGATGAAATAATAGGTTAATGCATATAGATAATGATGAGTGATGCCTTTGATAAATTAATTTCAAAAAGCATATGCATTTGAGTTGTCATTGTTCCACTGTGTTTTCACTTTGCTCCAATTCACAAGGGGCCTAGTCTCTTTGCATCAATTACTATCATAGAAAGTATAGTGAGGTTGGAGGCTTCTTGTTAACTCAGATGATCCCAACAAATAGTTGTGACATTGGAACCTACTGTCAAGGACAGAAACAGGTTAATCCTTAGGAGTGAAGGGATTCTGAATAGAGTATGGAAGAAGTTTGTGAAGAATAAATTGCACAGTGGAAGGATAAGAAAGTACGATGAAGACAACTGTTGTGAAGAAGAAAATAGAAGATAAAGAAGACAACAAAAAAGGTTGAAGAGGACCCCAGAGAGGGGTGACTACATAGAAATAAAAAGAAATATATTCATATTTGTAATTCAGTATTTAAAATTAGCAAAGTAGAAGCTGGAGTAGCAAGTGATCCAACAACTGATGGGTAACAACTGTTGGACTTCAATCCACTAATGTAGATTAAACCTTGAGTTTATGTCAATCCGGAGTTTGTAGACTTAGAGGCATATCCAAGTATAAGGACTCAAAGCTAGACCTAACTGGAATTATATTTTACTTATGAAATAAACCTATTGAAATATTAAGATACTATGACTTGAAAACACAAAAACTCCCTTACATAAGCAGCTTCATTTGCTCTTTCAGTTACACAGCAGTTTATATGTGGAATCTTCTGAGATAATAAAAAAAACAGATTAAACCTAACCCTAAAATATGAATTATGAGACTCTGCTTATTATCCCAACATTGAGTAAGCAATCAAACATCAATTTCCCTTACAAAAAAGCATTCACAATGTATAACTACTCTTAATACTCCATCGTTGAATAAACAAGCAATGTACAGCAATGTGAGATAGTAGTATGAACCATTCCTTCGATATATAACTAATGAAATAACGGAGCTTATAAAACTAATTCAAAATAGTCTAACTCGTTCTGCAATAAAGAAATCGAATTCTACAGGAATTAAAAACATACCACTGGCAACAATCCAAATCGTTTACTGGCAACAATCCAAATCGTTCACTGGAAATAAAAGGGTGTGCAGACTTGACAAAGGGGGGCCTCCAATGCCTCATTTACACACACAGAGAGAGAATCAGAGAGCTTAAACTTCAATTCAATTCACCATAGTAAATCGATCATAGACAATAATCAAACAACGTTATGCATTTTCTATCTCAAAATAGTGATGTGTTTCTCCTCTGTCTTATCAAATACTTATACAAACAAAAAATGCTATTAATATGGAAAGATAATTATGAATTACAATCCTCGAGATCCTCTATCAGATCCATGAAAATAGACAAAATCGGAACTGCCCTGCTTTTGTGCTGAGTGGCAACACAGGTGGTCATCTTTGACCACCATTGACTCGACACCTGTGAGAGCCACATCATCTATTCGTTGGAAGTTTAACCATCCTTGGACACTGAGGATCATTTCCCCATATTTTAGTTCACGCCTAGCTGGCCTACAACTATCCAACCTAGCGGACATTACGGGAAGTTAGCACATCCTGTAATTTTGAATAAAAACTTTAGTTTAAATGCCTTAAAAAAACTCATAATTCAATTTGTTAAAAAGCAATGACAGTTATACCTTTGACCAAAGTTTGTGGGTGAAATTAAGGATTTATAAATCAGTGTGAAGGTTTTATGGAGGGAATTGGAAGATATTTAGATGACAAAAAGAAGTCGAAATGGTGCCCAACATCTCCCCCAAGAGGAAGCTGTTGCATGTCCTCATGCCCAAAAATATTTGACCCTATTTATATCAAAATTTTGCTGCTGACCCTTTGTTTTTAATCTCCTGTCTGAGATGATGCATCTGTTGAAGCTCAAGATGCATAAAGGACTTTCAGTCTCTCATACTTGGTTTTATAAACCTTCTTTTGTTTATACCATCTATATGCATGCTTGGAGATTCGTGTCCTTTGAACTTTAAGCTTCCAGTTGATTTCTTTTAACTTCTCATTCCTCAGTTCTAATTCCTTTATTTCAAGTTTCAAATTCCTAATCTTTTTACTATTTTTGGAAGTCTTCTTCTTTTCCATCTTCATTGAAAGCTCCACAGAATTGGTGTCCATCCCCAACTCTTCATTCTCTTGTACTAAATCTTCTTTCTTTTCTCCTTCCATAGTTCGCTACTCTAAGAAAGGAGAAGCTGAGTCTTTTATTATTTCCTGTTTTGATTGCTTTTTCTTTTCTTTCTCTTGCTGATCCAAGAAGAGATTGATTCTTTTTGTCTGTCTTATCACTTCATCAATTTATTGGATATCCTGCTCTATCTCACCTGCTAGATTTCCTTCTTGACTTCCCAAGGTTTGTATGTGTTCATCCTCTTCTAGTGCTGACTTGCTTCGAGCTTGCTGATACTTCCTTGGCTTTCTCTTATAAGTGGTGGAAATATGCTCTTGCTGTTGAAACTGTTTTTCTTCTCTTATCACACTCCTGGTTCGTATCCTTCTCTGAGGCTGTTTTTAACTTGCTGCCTCAGAGTTGTCTTCATCATCTGTGATTAACAATACCTCTTTCTTTTTCTTTTTCCCCTTTGGCAGTTTTGAGCTTGTTGCTTCAAGGTTTTGTTCTCCATCCTTGGGTTATGTTATCATCAAAAAAATTTCTTCTTTTAAACCTTCTTTAGGCAATTCTTCTTGTTCTTCAAACTGATTATGAATTAAAAATTCTGACCATGTCAAATTTTGCTTCTGTAACTCATGCTTGATGATGATTTTGATGAGTCCACAGTGAAAAAGGCTTGTCATTTTATATTTTGCATGCCTTTGAACAGCCTTAGCCATCTTGGATAGAATCTGTAATAGGAAATGGGGCATATTAATCTCACAATCACCTTTTAAATGCCGCAATAGCTTGATATGGTAAAGATATACAATATTGAATCGACCTTCACAGGTAATGAATTTTTGGATAATATAGACTACTTCATCCCAGGGATGAACCAACGAGATCCTTGGTATTCCTTTCTTCCAGTTCACTGATCCTGCCCTTGATCTGCACAGAAAGGGTGTTGCAATAGCTTGATATGGTAAAGATATACAATATTGAATCGACCTTCACATGTAATGAATTTTTGGATAATATAGACTACTTCATCCCAGGGATGAACCAAAGAGATCCTTGGTATTCCTTTCTTCCAGTTCACTGATCCTGCCCTTGATCTGCACAGAAAGGGTATCCATGCCTTCTCCTTGAATTGTTTAGTTTTGAAGAATCTCTCTCCTTACTGTGGTAGGCCAATAATTTGTGCTAAAATGTCTTCAGACAGTCTAAAGTTCAAGTTTCCCACTGTAGCCCTTTCTCCATCAAATGACTCAAAAAAAGCTAGACTAACATTATCATTATGCCTATCAAAATTTTCAAAAAAAGTTACCCACTGTTTCTTTTTAAAAATTTCCATGCATTTCTCATGAATATCAATGGGGTTGAATTTCTTTGGTTCTAGTCTAGATGTCATTTTGACTTTGATGGGAAAAGAAATATGCATAGGAAACTTCAACCTTACAATTTTTAACTCTGTAAATGTTTTCTTATCCCAAAACGACACTCTCAAATTATAATTGTTGTTGGTCTAGCAGATTATTTGGCAAAAAGGTTTAAGTTTTACGTCCCTCCTGGTGTAATTGCCTTCAATTCTTCCTGCGCAATACTTCCACAGCAAATTAGTGCCTGCATCCTTCCTGTAATCCACGACTTCCTTTCAATCCACGACTTCCTTTCACTGAAAACTATTACCCACAGCAATCGGGCTTTTGAAGAGAAAGAGAGTTAGATTTGGTCCAAAGAAAAATGACCAAATCGTAATCCCCGATATCACCAGTTCATGCAATTTTCAGGCACATTTGTATACTGTTGTGGGGCATATAACCACGTTTCTTGCCATCATTACATGAACATGCCACTTTTCATTCAATTATTCACTCAGGAAAGAAATTGAAGGTAAGGTTTTTAATTCATCTTCATATACTTTAGTTTCTTTACATGCCCCAATGTTTGATTACAAATTGTAATTTGGGATTTCTTCAGCTGAAGTGGACTCTTTTCACCTTTTGGAAATATAAACGGCCATCAATGCTCTATATTCTATATGTTTACTTAATGCATGATGCACTAATGTATATATATAGAAGAAAACATTTGAAATTCCATTTTCTAGTTTATTTTTTTATTTTTCTTAAAACACTTTACTTTCTGCTGAGAAGGAAACCCTGCCTGTAGATTACAGTATATGTTCTGGCCATTAAAAATTTTCTTCTGGGTTTGATTCTGACCACCATTTTGACCCCTAGGGTAGGATAAGGAAAAGTAAATGGAATGCTGGCAGAGATTATGAGGATAATGAAATAAGAAGTCAAGCTTATGAGGATAGGTAAACATGTTATTACTTAGAAACAAAGAATCATGCAACTTTTAAAGCACAAAAACTAAAATCCTTACACACTTTGCTTGATATCCCTTTATGACGAGCTTGATGCTTGATGTAGCTAATTTGCAGGGTATTTCTGATTCATATATGTCCTTCTGATGTCTTCTTTTAAAGATGTCTGCTATCTCAGATCCCTTCTACTTTGCTGGAAGTCAGGTCCCTCTGTAGATTTCTTCAGCTTAATTGGAAGTCAAGTCCCTCTGTATTGCTAGAAATCACTGTATTGCTGGAAATCAGGTCCCTCTGTAGATTTCTTGTGCTTTACTAGAAGTCAGGTCCCTCTGTATTGCTAGAAATCACTGTATTGCTGGAAATCAGGTCCCTCTGCATATGAAAAAGACTTGGAGGGTACTTGGAGGGTTCCAAGAAAGCATAATAATGCTTATCCCCCTCACAGGCCTACTTATTGACTTGTCCTCAAGTCAAACAAAAACTTCATTATTGAAAATAAAGCTATGTAAAAGACATGAAATTTAAAAAATTATTTTTATGAATTTTCAATGGCCAAGCGAACCTGGTTTTCCATGGAAAATTCAAGTTTATGTTGTGCCAGTGGCCTGGTTTTCACAACTAAACTCCCTTTTTTTCTTGTTTTTATTTTTATTTTTATATTTTCTCTTTTTTTTTATATATATTTTTTATATCAGATCATCTAAGAAGCAAGTGAAGGAGAAACACCAATGTGTCTATCCAGCACTTCCATTTCCCTTTGCTGTGAAATCTGCTGTATGAAATCTTCCATATTGATAGGGTTGGTATAAAGTTTGAGCCGATGGCCATTGACCACAAATGCACGTGCTTCATCATCGATTGTTTGAAGTTTGATTGAGCCATTGTCATATACCTCTGCAATCTCATATGGACCAAGCCAATGAGTTGTGAATTTGGCTTTGAAGTCTTTGAACTTTGAGTCAAACAATAGTGCCCAGTCACCGATGTGAAATTGTTTCTTTTTAATAAACTTGTGATGCCATTGGGCTCTCTGCTGTTGTATCAAAATATTGTGTTCTATGGCAGCCTGTCTCATCTCATCTAGTTGATTCAATTGAAGTATTCTTTCTTGCTGTGCCTCATAAAGATCCATACCCAAATCTGCTGCTAACTTGAAGGTATGAATTTGAAACTCTATAGGTAGGAGGACTTGCTTACCATAAACAAGCTGATAAGGAGAAAAACCAGTACTATTTTTCGAAGTGATTCGGTATGCCCATAAAGCTTCAGTAAGCTTAGCTGACCAATCCTTCCTATGCATCTGGACAGTTTTGGTGATGATTCCTTCTAAAGTCTTGTTTGTAGATTCCACTTGGCCATTAGCTTGTGGATGGTAAGGGGTAGATTTTATGTGCTTAATCTTGTACTTTGATGCTATCTCCTGCACTAGTTTGGAAGTAAAATCGACACCCTGATTAGTTACAATTTCTTTAGGAACCCCAAATCTGACAAATATCTCCTCAAAAAGAAAGTTTACCACGGTCTGTTCTGTGGCTCTTGATAATGGTTTGGATTCTACCCACTTGGTAACGTAGTCTGTACATGCCAAAATGTACTTTTTCCCTTGTGATGGTGGATGAATTGGACCAATGAAGTCAAGGGCCCACTTTTCAAATGGTTCTATGAGGATTTGTTGTTGAAGTGGAATTTCATCGGACCGGACTGGTCGTCCCATCCGTTGAAAAGTATCACAGCTTCTAACAGACTTCTTAGCATCTTTGAAAATATAAGGCCAGTAATACCCCAAATTGAGTATCTTGTATGATGTTCTTTTCTCTGCAAAATGGACACCACATGGTTCATCATGACATGCTTTCAAAATATCTAAAACTTCATCTTGTCGTACACATCTCCTGATAATTAGATCATATCCTGTGTAAAAGAGATCACCATTAACCCATATATTCCTAGCACTTTGTTTAATAATCTTTTTCTTGTCTTTAGATGACATAGATGGTGGTAGTTATCCTGATGATAAATAGTTAGCAATGTCAGCATACCAAGGAGTGATAATAGAAATTGAAAATAAGTGTTCATCAGGAAAACTATTTGAAACAGGAACAACCTCACCAGTATTGTGTAAGCGAGACAGGAAATCTACCACTTGATTTTCTCATCCAGGTCGATCTAAAACAGTGATATTGAATTTCTGCATTGATAGTACCCATCTGGTTATTCGACCATTAGTGATAGATTTATTCATTAAATATCGTAAGGCTGAATGATCTATATGGACAAAAATTTCGTAGCCAGTTATGTAATGACGAAATTTGTTTACAGCATGAACTACTGCCAACATCTCCTTTTTAGTGACTGTATAATTCAACACTGCAGGTGTCAGATTTTTACTGATAAAGTAGATAGCATAAGTCATGGTATGTTCTTTTTGTCCCAACGAGGCCCCTATTGCAGTAGCAGAGGCATCGGTAGAAATATGGAAAGGCAATGTCCAATTTGGTCCCCTTAAAATGGGAGCAGTGGAGAGCTTCTCTTTAAGTGTTTGAAATGTAGATTGACAGTTAGTATCCCATGTAAAATTTACATCCTTTGAAAGTAATTTAAACAGTGGCAGAGCTATCTTAATAAAATCTGCAATAAATCTACCATAATAGCCTGCATATCCTAAAAAGCTTCTTACATCTGTTTGAGTTGTTGGTTTAGATAAATTTTCAATGATTTGAATTTTAGCAGGATCTACTTTTATTCCAGATGAATAAATGTGATGTCCTAAAACTATCCCTTCAGTCATCATCATAAAACACGTTTCGTTACTAAGGGAAAGATTTGAGTCAACACACCTTTTTAAAATTTTCTCCAGGTTTGCCAAGGAATCCTCAAAGGCACTTCCATACACAGAAAAATCATCCATATAGATTTCAACACATTCATGAATTAGATCTGCAAAAATGGCCAAGACTGCTCTCTAAAAGGTAGCTAGGGCATTACATAAGCCAAAAGGTAAAACCTTGTAGGCATATGTGCCCCAGGGACATGTAAAGGTGGTTTTGTCCTGGTCTTCTGTTGCAATACTAATTTGATTATACCCACTGAAACCATCTAAAAATGAAAAATATTCTTTTTTAGCTAAAATATCCAACACTTGATCAACAAAAGGCAATGGAAAATAATCTTTTAATGTTGCCTTATTTAACTCCCTGTAATCTACACATATGCGCCATTTACCATTTTTTTAAAGAATAACAACCAAGGGAGAAACCCATTGGCTGTCGGAGATGGGGTAAATAAATCCTACTTTTAACAACTTCTGCAACTCTTCCTTGACTATCTCTTTTAGTATGGGGTTCATTCTACATTGCGGTTGTCTAAGAGGTCTGATTTTATCATCTGTGTAAATGTGGTGAGTGCATGTTTCATGATGAATACCTGGCATATCAGTGTACTCCCAAGCAAATGCATGGGAATGTTTATTCAGCAAAGTAATCAACTGTTCTTCCTGTGATGTAGTATGATGTGCACTTATATTCAAATGTTTTCCGGGACTGATTTCAACTGTTTTGCTTTGAATATCTGTGATTGAATGAACATTAAAAATATCATGAAGTGCCAATGCTAGAGAATGTACTGTGCAATTTTCCTGAAAATTATAGCCTAAAACTTGATCTACTATAGCATACTGCATGTCTCTTAATTCTTCAGAAATATCAGGTTCAGCAATGAAATAATCTAACAAATCTTCGTTGTTTTCTTCCTGAAAATCAAAGAACTGATTAATACTCAGGACAGGCTGAATCACTTCTTCTTCTTGTTCCTTAGTCTCATTAATCCATGACAATTGATCTAATGTAGAAGGTCTTTGGGCAGAAGGATAAAGTGTAATTTTTTTTCTCTCTGTCCCATGTGAAATAAGCATACTTCCTGACCTACATCCTATGAAAGCATCCGCTGTTGCCAACCAGGGTCTGCCAAGAATCAATGGGTCCCCTCCTAGATTAGACTTTGGTTGTAGCACTATGAAATCGACAGGATACTCCCAAGAGTCTAAAGAAACAATGATATCCTCCAAGATCCCTTCCGATGTAATTTTGGACCTATCAGCTAATTCCAAAACTCTTGTGGTAGGTCTGAGATTTGTCAAATGAAGGTATTCCATTGTCTCTAGTGTCATGACATTAATGGAAACACCTAGATCAATCAATGTTTTTGGAATTAAAAAATTGTTAACAGTAATTGTAACCATTGGGATTCCAGGATCTACATACTTTTCAATAAAAACAGTGTTAGACATTAATCCTGCTAGATTGCCTACCACATGAATTTTTGATGGGTCCTTCCTTTTTTTATTAAGACATAATTCCTTAACTGCTTTAGTATAAATTGGAATATCCTTTATAGTCTACAGTAGGGGAATTTTGACATATACATTAGTTAACTCATTCAAAACATCAAAATCAGGTAGGGAGATTGAAATTTTTTCTTTGACCAACCTTTCTGGAAAAGGAGGTGTATAAGATACTAATGTTTTCCCTTTTTCGATGTGATTTTCTGACTGTGATTTTTTTGTATTTAATTTTTTTGGAGTTTTCTCATTTTCTGTTTGTTCTTCTAAGATAACAAGAGATACTTTTTGTAATGTTTTCCCAGATCTTAAATTGATATTTTTAAGTGGGAGGATTGAGTAGGGGAGTGCCATTCCATCATCAACATTATACATGGGTTTGTCTATTTTATTATTTGGATTTGGAATTGGCTGAGCTGGCAGTTGTGTAGGCCGAGGTGGAGGATGATTGGATGGAAATTGAAGGTGTTAAGGTTGTGGACCCAATTGAGGAACCATATTGGGTTGTTGGAAAGATGGGACTTGGACTTGATTCTGCTGGTATTGGGGATATGCAGAAGGTTGTTGATAGGGTTGTAAATAGGCCTGCTGATATGTCTGGTTACCATGAGTATATCCTCTCCAATTTGGAGCAGATTGGGCTAATGGAGGAGACCAATTTTTCCAGGGCATGGGTGCAGTCCATGAATTCTGAATAGGAGTTTGATAATTTGTATGAAACTGTTGCATAGGATCTTGAGACATACCTGAAAATCATGGCTGCCAAGGTCTTCGTTGTCCCATAAAATAGAGAGAATCCATGCTTTGATTCTCCTCCATTCGAGATTCCTGCAATTCTTTCAATCTGGGGCAATCATCAGTTTTGTGATTTGAAGTACATAAGCCACAAATTTCAACAGTATTTAAAGGACATTCTTTTAATGGGTGTTTCTTTCTGCATTTAGGACAAAAAATAGACAAAGCTTGGTCTTGTTGGTCCTGTTGTTCTTGTCTTTTTTTGGTCTTTAATGTTTCGACTTGTGTGCCTAAGGTACTCAATAAATCAGTCTTAAAATATTCTAACAGATTCCCTAGCTCAGCTCTGGAGATACCACTGTTTCCAGATTTAGTTACTTTGGAAGTGACATCCCTTTTCCCAATTTTAGCTTTTCCTCTTGAATACTTCTGACATAAGTCTTGTATCTCATCAAAGGGTAAGTAGGAGATGTCACCTTTACCCATAACATTCAAAATATCCAAATATTCTTTTCTTATTCCTTTTCAAAATATTGTCCGAATGATCTCAGGTGTCAAAGAATAGTATTTGGATTTCTGTACGTTGTATGAGAATATTTCTAGGTACTCCTCCAAGTTGTCATCTTCCTGTTGAGACATTCTGAAAATGTCATCTTTTGAATCCTTTGATCTGCAATATTCCTAATATTTTCTAAGAAATATTTTCCTCATCTCATCCCAGCTAGTTATAGAATGTTCTCCTAAGCCCATGAACCATTTCAAGGCAGCTGCTTTAAGGGTAGCATGGAAAAGACGAAGCTTATGGGTGTCATCAGTGTATCCATAAGTTCGATACAAGATATCAAACTCGAATAGGAAAGAATCTGGATCTTCAGAAGTCATACCATAGAAATTTGGTAGGAGAGATGGTGGAATATTCTTCATGTTTACCTCTTCCCCTAGGGTAATGCTAGTGTCCAAGATGGGAAATTTAAAGGTGGCTTCCTGATCTTCTTCTATTCTTTCATCCCTCTCTTGTCTCATTTATTCTTCCCTTTCATGTCGCCTTTATTCTTCTCTTCTCTCTTGTCGTTGTTTATTTTCCATTTCTAACATTCTCTCATACTCCCATCTCTGTTCTGCAGTTGGTCCTTTTGATGTTTCTTCCTCAGCCATTTTAAAAGTACCAACTGTTGTAATGAATCCTTTTGGAAAAGAAGTTCCTGTTACTTCTGTTTTTGGGGGTTTTTTGATAAATCTTCCTTTCTTGTCTCTTTGTCTTGACATAAAACTAAAATCTATTCTGTGTTTTGTTAAAATTTTGTTTTTTTTTTCTTCAGAGAACTAAAGTTCCTAAGTATGCTTCGAAAATGCCTCTCCGACAACGACGCCAAATGTTGGACTTCAATCCACTAATGCAGATTAAACCTTCAGTTTATGTCAATCTGGAGTTTGTAGACTTAGAGGCATATACAAGTATAAGGACTCAAAGCTAGACCTAACTGGAATTCTAGTTTACTTATGAAATAAACCTATTTAAAGATTAAGATACTGTGACTTGAAAACACAAAAACTCCCTTACAGAAGCAGCTTCATTTGCTCTTTCAGTTACATAGCAGTTTATATGTGGAATCTTCTGAGATAATAAAAAACACAAATTAAACCTAACCCTAAAATATGAATTACGAGACTCTTCCTATTATCCCAAAATTGAGTAAGCAATCAAACATCAATTTCCCTTACAGGAAAGCATTCACAATGTATAAATGCTCTTAATACTCCATCGTTGAATAAACAAGCAATGTACAGCAATGTGAGATAGTAGTCTGAATCATTCCTTCAATATATAACTAATTAAATAACAGAGCTTATAAAACTAATTCAAAATAGTCTAACTCGTTCTGCAATAAAGAAATCGAATTCTACAGAAATTAAAAACATACCATTGGCAACAATCCAAATCGTTTACTGGCAACAATCCAAATCGTTCACTGGCAATAAAAGGGTGTGCATACTTGACAAAGGGGGGCCTCCAATGCCTCATTTACACACGCAGAGAGAGAATCACAGAGCTTAAACTTCAATTATATTCACCATAGTAAATCGATCATACACAGTAATCAAACAACGCTACACGTTTTCTGTCTCAAAATAGTGATGTGTTTCTCCTCTATATTATCAAATACTTATACAAAATAAAAATTCTATTAATCTGGAAAGCTAATTATGAATTAAAATCCTCAAGATCCTCTATCAGATCCATGAAAATAGACAAAATCAGAACTTCCCTCCTTTTGTGCTGAGTGGTAACACAGGTGGTCATATTTGACCGTCATTGACTCGACACCTGTGAGAGCCACATCATCTATTCGTTGGTAGTTTAACCATCCTTGGACACTGAGGATCATTTCCCCATATCTCAGTTCACACCTAGCTGGCCTGCAACTATCCAACCCAGGGGACATTACGGGAAGTTAGCACATCCTGTAATTCTGAATAAAAACTTTAGTTTAAATGCCTTAAAAAATCTCATAATTCAATTTGTTAAAAATCAATGACAGTTATACCTTTGACCAAATTTTGTGGGTGAAATTAAGGCTTTATAAATCAGTGTGAAGGTTTTATGGAGGGAATTGGAAGATATTTAGATGACAGAAAGAGGTCAAAATGGTGCCCAACAACAACCTCATTGATAGTTACTAGGTTGGTTGGAATAATAATAGTTGATACTTGATACAGAAAGAATTGGAAAATTACTCAAACTTAAGCACACAACAAAAACTCCCAAATGTCATGAAAATATCTAACTAAATATTGAGCAATAAAAAAAAGGGTAAATTTCAAGAAAAAAACATTTATATTCTGGAATGCTTGAGTTGCAAAAACTCCTCATGCTAAGACAAACCAAGAAAATCATAAAATAACCATCTACAAGAAGCAGTGAAATGACGGGAAACTCAACATAGATATCTCTTACTTTATAGACCAAAGGGGAATCATACTTAGTTTTCATTCAGTATATGCACTGTTGAAATATCCACTCTACTTGGGTTAATTTTTTTCCAGCAGCTTAACTTCCATCCAAACTATGTGGACATTAACATAACTCGTTGTCCTACCAACTTAAGGACTAAATCGCTGATAATATCCACTGTTTATGCACTAGAACATACATAATACAAAGTTTTTTACCTCAATTTTTCATGACAGGAAACTCTGATATATTTTCTCAGATAGAAGGACAATGACTCTTATTGAAATGAAAGCAAAAGATAAAATCCTTTTGTTGGGATTAGGGTACTTGGAAAATTATATTGTGTGGCCTCTAGAATTTCATAACCCATGCATTATGATGGCCTTGAGAAAAATCCAGAGAAGTGTGTTCTTTCTAACCTTGTCACAAAAATTGGAATACTTATCAATAGAAATATCCACAATAATTTCATTAGTGTGTAGTTCAATGCCTTGTGGGAGACCTTTGGTACAAACCTTAGCAAGAACTCCAGTGTAACCATGCTCACAACTAACATGCAATGCTTCTATCAATGAAAATTTCATTGAAAACATCAAATGACCCATCCTCAAGACCAAGGGATGTTTTTAAAAGTCACCCAATAGCCTTGTGACATGTAAATGGCCACTCATGGTCCTTGTAGGATGTATAAGCTATCAATTCTAAGAGAACAAAGGATGCTCAAACCACATAAACCCTATCAAATGCACAAAGAAAGCAGTGTTGGAGATATACTCCAAGATTTGATATGTTGTTTAATTCAAAGGGTGTGGATCCTTCATTGAGTCTTCTCATTCCCCTTGACTCTATCTAAGTTACTATTTTTTTTTGTATATGTTTCAACCATTATTATGTAGATTGGAACTTGCTCAAGGATGCACACAGATAATAGTATCCAAGGCTCTGGAAATTTGTTCAATCATATATAAGGATTTGATTACCAACAAGACCTCACACACAGACTAATTCTAAATTTGTTTGCCACCAAAGGTTGATAAATATCGTGAGTTCCTACATCATAGAAAATCAGTGATAGATAACATTGTCAGCAATTTTGAATGTTTTAAACATGGAAACACTGAAGAGAGCATTCAGGTTCCAAACTATAAAAAAAAAATTGAAGGGTGATGTGTTCGGGAAGCTATGTCTGCATGTGTTGCAAAGGCTACAACTGCTTTAGTGGAGCTAGTGGCAACTGGTGTGACTGGACAGGATGATGCATACAATATTTCTACAGTTGAAAAATATTATACTAAATGCTTTGATAATGACAAGAAGTCAGTTAAGGGAATTGAGGAATGTGTCAAAGTAGACACATTGATCCAAAAAGAAGCAACCAAAATAGGAGGTAGTAACAAACCTATGGTGTCTTCAGATTCATATAAATCCTTTATAAGGTTTTCTTCAGAACCTATTAAATGGGTAGAGGAGAAGCAGATGGATCCATGGTTTTAAGATTCAATGTCCTCTAAGCATATAGATAAATGGAAGATTGGAGATAAGGATGAGAAGAGTACACATGCTAAAATGTCTACTGAATCATTGGCTGATCCAAAAATGGAAGAACAAAAGCTACAAAGCGTGATTGCACTAGTGTTGTCTTCTCCAAAGAAGCAAGATGTTTCAAATTTAGCTTCAAGCAAAGTCAATTCAATCAGAACACCTCCTATCAAGGCTTATGTTAGACAAAAGGGTGAGGTTGAGCAATATGAATACAAGTCAAAGGGCATCAGGGTGAATAAATCTTGTGCGACCCCAACAAAGAAAAATAGCAGAGGCCTTAAGAAAGATCATGGGAATTCTGGTTCAAATAAGTGTAACCAAGGGCAATTAGCTAAGAATTTTTCTGTTCACAAGCATGAGAAAGTTTCCCCTATAAAATATGGCGCTGAACCTTCATCAAAAAAGGTGACAGGTTTATTAAAATTTAAGGTGATGAGAAACGGTTCTGCAACAATGAAATTGAATGGTGTGTCACTATCTATAGAGTTGCATTTAGAAAAATCAAACAAGCTTAGACATGTGTAAGTCTTATATTAGTGGTGTGACCATCCACATGAAATAGTATTACAGTGACATTCTTAAAAAAATGGATTCTCAGCAATCCAAGCCTAAACTTTAATTCACTTCTTTATTCAACAGAGTACGGAGATCACATACCTCAGATATTATGGAACATAGGTCCATGCATGGTGAACAAAGTCCTTGAAAGTCTTCCTTCATGCTGAGACAATATATTGAATAATGTGCATATGCATCCACCAGCTTTCTGCCTTACTAATAACTACAAGTCCAAGACATATCCATATGTATCATATCCAAAAATAAATCTAAGAACTGGAATACGTATTCTCATCCATATCCTATTTTTGTTCTGGTAACTACAACTCAAAGCCTACATAAGTTCCATATGGTAAACAAGTAATATCTGGCATAAAAGGAAAAATAGCACTAATTCTTAGATTAAGGACATGAGAATTAGATGTGTCATTAAAGGAAAAGAGAATTATAAAGTAAACTTCCTATACTTTTCAAGAAAACCAATACTTTTCAATAAAACCAAACAAACATAATTTTCATCTCTTTCAACTTAATGCTTCATTATTCACTGCGTTAAATTTGGTCCTCGAGATTCATCAAATGCCATGTACAATAACAACATGATAAGGTAATGTACAGTAGATATCAATAGTAAATAATCATAACCAATATTTGAATAAACCATTTACTCAGATTTTTCAGATTTGATCTTGTCATCGAAGGGACAAGTCAATCTAGACAAAAAAATTATGTACCTTGAGAGAGATCCAGAGAGGGTTAAAGCATAAGCATAATAACAACATAATGACCCAGTATTCTTAGTCAACAAGCACATTCATACCCATTCAAGTCAATCTGTCAACACAGTCATGTTGGGTAAGGATGCAGTCACATACTGTAGAGACACACAAGAATACTTTGCACAGTCATGCTTGAAAAAACACAGTCCACCCATAAAGTGAAACTCACCGTTACACTGGGGGAGAACCCACAGTCCACACAATAAAATAGGCTCATGGTCACCTCATGGTAATGTTAGGGAAGGATCCACAATCCACATGAGAAAATGGATCATGGTCATGCTGGAGAAGTACACACAGTCCACCAAGAAAATAGATCATGGTCACGTTGGGGAAGGACCCACAATCCACTAAAGAAAATAGATCATAGTCATACTAATGAAGCACCCACAGTCCACTAAGAAACTGATCATGCTCACGCTGGTGAAGGACCCACATTCCACCCAATAAAACAGGTCACAGTCATGCTGGAGAAGGACCTCTCAATGTATCGCTAAGAACAAGTTTTTTGTCCGTGTTGAAGGACCCACAGTCCACCAAGAAATAGACTCATAGTTACACTGTGGAAGAGCCCACAGTCCACCGAAGAAACAAGCCACAATCATGCTAGGGGAGGACCCACAATCCAACAGAATCATGGTCACGCTGGCGCAAAGTTACCACGTGGAAGGTGTAACAAGGAAATCCTAGTCACAGGGGTGGTGCAGCAAGATATCACATGGAGCATCAATAAAGATTATGCAAAGACCACGCAAAGGGAGAGATTTTAGTCACGCTCCTTAAGGTAAGTTATCAAAACACTAATAAACATCACCTATGGACAAATTAAGATAAAGGATCATGAGTCAACCCAGGGGGACGCAACAAAACAAACAACAAACCAAAAAGGTCAAGGTGAACCATATAAGGTGGACATGCAACTCCTTTATAGGACCAACAAGACTAATAATATTTTCTCTCTCTCAAGGTACATTGTTTTATATATTTTTGTCATCACTGTTTAATATTCATTTCTTATAGAAAGTAGAACCACTTCATACCCACTCCAAACCACAACAGGTGCATAACAATGAGTTTTATAACAAGAGATTTCCACACCATAGCCATCTTTAGAATCAACAACAATCACAATTTCCTAATGAGTTAATATGCACTCCACACAAACATGATGAAATTAAAGAAAATGATATGCCATTTAAGAAAACATTTAGAAAACACATTTCAAGAAACACAAATTAAGTAATATTCCATTTAAGTATTGAAGTAGAAAAACAAAGTATATGAAAACTCTAACATGGTCATGGGCACCAAAATTTGACAAACAAAAACTGGTTTCATCCTTTTAAAAGTAATATTAAACATAATTGTTGAACCAGCCAACAATTTAGTAACCCTCAAGAACCATGCTTTAAGAACGCATAGAGAAATATTTGACAATTGATAAATTCACATAGAGTTATCCCAACCGTTCAGCATCCAAACCATTCACCGCACCTGAAGATAAGAGAAATTAAAATGAGTATAAAATGAGTACAAAATTTATACAAATGAATCAAAAATAATACAAAAACTACTACTTCATAAATAAGTTATAAGATAGTAGTACAAAAGATAAGATAATTTAGAATGGTTTGAAAACATCACCCTATTTAAATTTTTAATGAAATCCTCAAAAATTTTGTAGTCGCTTTCTTCTAACTTGTATGTGTCTTTCTTGATATTATATGATAGGTTTGTCATTGCTATAACAGATTCAAGTTGTATGAATAGATGATCTATTGAATCATACTTGTACATGTGTTGTCTATTTATTCTATTTTACCAACAACATTGAAGCTCAACACCTTCAGGCCTATCCAAAAGACCAATGTCATTATGGTAATCAAACACCCTATTGCCATCCTTCTTTCTTATTCTTTGAATTCTTCCAATGTACCAAGTCCCAGAAGAAACGTCGTGCTTTGTACTTTGAGATACACCTTTCCTTGTAGTACGTTCAGCTACAGCTATAGACTTTCTCTCAAACAACACCGCAAAATATGATCCAATTCCAAAACCAATTGCAACACCCTTTTGGGGGGGCCTCTCATCTCTCCTGAAGTATACTCAATTCCTCACTTTATTCAATCTATCTTTCGATAATGTCGGGTTTCCATTCAATTAACTAACAAAACTAGATTTGTACATGTCCTTGCCATCGAGCTCCACCACTAGTTTGGTAGTTATGTTTACATTTTCATCAATGGAATCTAAAATTCCATCAAACTTGTGCCTCCACTCACTTTCCATCATTTGTAATTCACTGTCATTGACTACCATTAAAGACGAAGATTAGAATATGGATGTGGAATGACCCGATAGAGAATTATCAACTACTTCATCCACATCTTCAAATGTTGGAACATTGTGATCGTCTATCCATGGTTTAAACCACCAAGAATCTTCTGTGTGTAATTTTGGTTGCATGCCAATACCTTGTAAAATTCCCTGTGCATCCTCCAATCCTATCTTCAGAGCTTCTATAATTTTATTATCTATGGAAATTGAATCATATTGTGACAAGACATCACCTTCCTCTACTGTTTGTTGATGCGATTTGTTCCAGATACTCATTTTTTTCTTATGATATGTATTGAAACGAAGCCCTTGGGGATTCGATTCTTCTTCAGCAACTCTATTAAGGATTCTAATAGCATGAAGTAAGTCAGAAAAATCATATTCCCTCTCTACTCCAACCATGCCACCGACTTTCCTAAAGAAGTTATCACATACATATGACCCAGTCAGGTGCAATGCACATTGTAAGTTAGAGTATTGATCACGAAATAATCTCATCAACAAAATCACAAAGTGGCAATAAATTTTCACATATTGATATGCCTCTCTACTAATGAAATTAATGTTTATATTAGTATTTTCTCATTCTTTGACCCAACACAGCCATAAGGTAAAGAAATGATGGACTCTTGAATAATTTCTCACTCTTTCCCAAAGAGATAAACTAGGAGACAAAAAAATATCAATATAGTCAGCAACAATTGCTAGATAGGTCTCTGTACCCGATGTCCTCTCTGTCCTGGCACCTATACTTCTCATTTCCTTCAAGCACCTATGGGCATGCCTTGAAGCAATGCATTGTGTTGAACCCCATTTTTGGCGATCAATCCTCTCTATATCCTCAATTTTAATCTTTTGTTCATCCACTTTAAAAATATTATAAAACATTCTTACATGGTTAAAACTAATCAACTCTTTTCAAACAATCAGATATCGTTGACAACTAAACAAAGGATTCACTATATTTTTTGCATTGTGGATGTAACCCTGGTCATGAAGTCCTATTACTTTAAAGCCATCATACAAGCCAGTTAGCCTCCACCCTTCCTAAGGAATTTGATATGTCATGCCTGTCGTTGAGTAATAATCCTTCAGCATAAGAATTCTTCTCCTACTAACCCCATCTGAGGAATGACCAATAATAGGTCTTAAAAAATATTCCACATGTTTCTTCCATAGGTATTCTACTTTTTCCCATTGTCAATGGACAAAATTTTCATCAAACATGTTGCACATTGGATGAACAAGCACAACCCAATGAGGAAGCTTCTCATGTAAAGGCTTTTCAATAATAACACGTGCATAATGGCCAATCACACAATTCTTGAAGGAATCTATAATAATCTCAAAGCCTTCAGCGCCCTCACCAACTATCACCAAGAAATGTGATTGGCACTTATGTTCTTCTTTCTTACTAGGAAAACCCACCAATGTATCACTTTTCGCTACCCACCTTACATATTTTTTCACAACAGTTTAATGTTCAGCAAGGCATACGGGAATTGGGCCCTCTATACCATGTTTGGCTTTATAGGAAGCATAAAATTTTTCAATTGTCTCAAAAATGTACTCTTGCTCCCCTGGGATATATGACAATGATTTTCTAACTTGCCTTAAAGTCATAGATATCAAAGGGCCATCTAGATTCAAGCTAATAAAGCTATGTATTATAGGACCTCCCCATAACTTAATAATCTCATAAATGGATTGATTGGGTGCACTATACCTTCTACCTGACTTTGAACGAACTAGGTTGTGAAATATATCTTGAAAAAATTCCCAAAATGCATCTTTACCATGTAATTTTCCTTGCTTATGATCCTCACACACATCCTTGCAAAACCTAAACACATCCTTCCTTCCTGTAGATTCGAACAACTTTTCCCTCAGAGACCTTGTTCTTATAGACAGTGTAGCAACCTTTTTCCTCTCTCAGGAAAGATATCACATTGTTAACCTATGTGTAGCATTTGCTTCTCTTGCAACAATTTTGATTTCAATTTGAGTCAAATGGTCCAACCTTCTCCCTTTCCCTATATGTCTCCCATGTCTGTTCATGTTGCTCCTTGATTTGCTATATAATCGCATTTAAAAGTCATCACAATTAGGTATCATCTTACAAAAATTGCATGTCAATGAATCAAAAGGTATTCCTGTTTCAGAAACCCTCTTGCAATGAATGTCAGTATGTACCATTAATACTGCATTCAGTACGATGATAATTTAGTGTTCTCCTATTATGTTTCTCTATGGCCCACATTTTTCCACCACGTTCATCATCCATTAGAACCTTTGTGTCCAATCTCTCCCCTCTTATCTCAATATAGGGATCCCAATACCCCCAACATAATAATATTGGGGGAGGTATTTGTCCTAGAACAAGATGAAAAAACACATTGGTTAATGATCTACTAACTGCTACTAGCAAGTAATAACAAATAAAGTAATGTGCATATTCAAATTCAAATTAAATTAAAACTTGGGTAATTCCAACACCTGAAGTAGAAGGATGTGGAATTGTAGAAGCCCCATGTAATGGTGATGGTAGTGATGGGATCAAGAATTTAGACAAACTTTGTTGGGAGTTTTCATTGGTAGGCTTCTTCGGTATCCCAACTATTCCACTCCTCAACACAAATGTATCATGTGAAACCTAAACTATAGTATTAGTAGTGTGCTTCTTTGATTTCATGTGTTCATTTAGAGAACTCACAATATTACCACTTGTCGGCACCAGATAGAACAATCTATTGCATCATGTACATTCCACTCTTACTTTTTTCTTGTCCTCATAGTTTTCAAGTGTTGCTTCCACCACCTTGAACAAATTAGGCTCTTGTGTTTGGTTGAAATCATGTAGAAGTTTGATTTCTTGATCAATATCAAGTTGATCTCTAGCCACTGTTCTCTGCTTTTCTTTGTTACCTGAAGGCATTTCATTAATTCCCAACATTAAAATTTGACATTGATGGGACCCTATTTTCATATGATTGTTTTTGAAGTTATGAATTGTTTGCGCTGCCAAGGATACTTCCCCCTGTTCCATAATCAATGCCATAGATTTCACAATGGATATTTATATTAGGTTTTCCATTTTCTAAATATACCTTTAGTGTTAGCTTCTCCTTGACAAAATCTTCCATTAAAGTATTCACTTTATGTTCCCAAGATGCCAGTACATTAGGATCAACCACAACTTATTCCACTGACTCAGACACATTACCAACTCTTGGTTGTTCATGCATAGGTTCCTCCACATTTCCTTCAATGTTTTCAGAGATTGGTGTTCCCTCCATTACATGTGATTCCAATGTATCACGAACCATCGTGCATAGTTTCCTCTTAATGCATACATTTGTTGTTGTAGGTTTCCTTCTTTCCTCTTGATTTGCATTGAAAGGACATCCAGTTGAGCCAATAATAAAATCAAAAGGATATTCAACGATTTCATCATTCACAATTTCAAAATGGATATCAGCATATGTACAACCTTTTTTACACTGGACTGTGCCAAGGGAACAATTCTCTTCACCAATAAAAATTCCAAACTCCACAATGTCACTTGGATCCATCTGCATTTACATCCATGTGTACCTTTTAGTTGGGTAAAAAATGAATAAAATTATAACAAATTTTTTAAAATTTTGGATATAATAAGGCTATGAAATGAGGTGAGTGCATCCATAAATAAATGAAAAAAAAGTAATTCAAATTTACACATGCATATTAGTTCATTAATAAAACAAAGAGCTAGGAAGCAAGGTATGCACTTTCAATTCAAATCTCTAAAAAATATGAAGAAATATTACTATCATGATGAAACACCTTGAAACAAAATGTATTATTAGTGGCTTATTCAAATATCCTTCCCCAAACTGAAGAGTCAGCTTCAACGTACCTGCGGAAGATCAAAAGGTGATCGAAACAAGAGATGAAAAAACATAGAGGTGATCAAAGGTCTTTGTTCTTTTTGGAATTTATTCTTGTTCTTTTTTATGGAAATGCCCCAAGCATTACGATCCACTCTAGGAAATGATACAAACATCTTAATTGACTAATATTCCCAACCTGCAAGCCTAAGCCCTATTCTACATGGTGTTTGGCCTTGGGGTAAGAGAAAAAAACTTAGTAATAAGTGAACTCGCCTAATAAATGAAGAATGGTCAAAGGAGAGATACATTTGTTCAATAGTCACTCACTAAGGTCAAGTAAACCATTTTGGAAACTTCCTAAATAAATGAAACAACTCTTAATTTCACTCCCTAGATCTTTGAGATCAATTTTGCATCCAAATGGTGAAGATTACGTAGTTGTTAGAGCTTCCACAACTCGAAAACACAATGAAATTTCAGCCATAACACTTTAAGTGACCTAAATATCTCACATTAGTGTGAATAGGTATTGTAGCTCTAATGATAGGTAACAAAGAGAAATAGACAAGATTTTGGAAGGGAGGCATTTAATTTCACATCATAATCTTAATATGCATACTCCTTTTATCATCAACATTGTAGACCTAGTCAAACTGATGTAGATAGTGCTGGAATTACTCTTACACAAGTTTTTGGCTATATAGAAGATATTCTATGAAATATTCTCTATCAACATTGGATTGGTCACCTTTTAGGTTTTAAGCAAGAGGCATATAATAGGATGCATAAATTTTTTTCAAGGTTATAATATGCCAAAAATGAATTATCAAACTTCATATAAAGACATATAGTTTAGAGACTCTTCCAGATAGCTACATTGAGAGGTCATATAACCAACTTCACCACCAAGATCAGAATACCAAGGAATACATCCCATCTTCATCCTGACTTCAAAAGATGTCTACAAGGGAATACAAGAAGAACCCAGTCATGGCTTATCCAGGGAGGCACTTATGGAGCTTCCAAGAAACTGATACAAGAGGAGATCAACGTCTGCCTCAGACATCCAAAGGATGTGAAAAATATAAATTTTGTCATACTCTTGAAAAAATAAACATCAAAGATGTCAAAGAGAGTAGGTCAAGCTCAAATTAAAAGAGCTTCATCAATCCATTCCCCACTATTTCACCTTCACATATTTCAGTGAACTTTAAGAGGCCATATTCCATAGAGAGTGCCTCCTTGGGTAAGCCATCTGCCTTCTTGTTGTATTCTTTGTACACATGAGTAAAATCAAGGGAAAGAAAGGATGATTCGAGATTCTTGATATTTTGACACCATCCATATTCCTGATTCTTGAGAAGAGTTAACATTGTCACCAAAGCAACTACTTCCCTCACTTTGGGTTTAATCCAACACATGGAGGGATTACCTAAGAGCAACTAAGTCGTAAAGATAAATGTAATTTCGGAGAGACTTAGGTTACTACATCAACTATGAATGATTTCTTGCTATAAATCAAGTTGATGTTAAATAAATGTTTTCAGAAATATGTTAGTTGATGTTAAGTTGATTTCAGAAATGATGTTAAATGATTTTAGAAATGATGTTAAATGATTTTAGAACTGTTTTCAATGTTCTTTATTAGTGCAGAGTTATAGTTCGAATATTAATTAATGTATGTGTAAATTCCCTCAAATTGCAGATCTAAATTATTAATTCATTTACTGCTATAAAACCTACCAGAAATGTGTCTTTTCAAACAGCTATGGTCCATTTTGCAAATTTTGTAAGATCTTAGCTCTGTCTAATACCAAGTTTACATTATTTCTATGATTCTTATTGATGAACAATGTGTTATGAATCCAGAAGACACCAACAGTATTTTGGGTGCTACTTTAATTAGGTGAACCAATGCTTTAGTATAAATGTAGAGGAGCCTAGTTGGGAAAGAAGCTTCACAAATATATTCACAACTGCCCAAAAATATTCATAGAAGCTTTAAATATTAAATGTGAATGATAAAAACCATAACATGTGCACAATTGAGAACTATGATCATCCCTACTAGAAGCAACAACAATTTATGCATTATATAGTTCTCTAATGACCACATCATGAGGTGTAAATTTCATGTATGCCCATCATCAAAGTGAAAAAATCTATAAATAATGAGTAGATTAGCAAATATTTCAAGAACAAGGAGAACAACATTGATGCATCCATTAGTGAACTGTATAGTGTATCATCCTAAAACATCAACTTGTGTAGAGTCACCAACTACAATCTGCAAAATTCTACTATTAGATGTATAAGGATGCATCTCATGAGATTGAATCACATGGTGTGAGGTGCAATAATCAAGTATTCGATTGTTTGAAGATGCTCATAAGGCTTGACTAGATAGTGCATGTAATTTAGTAGAAGAAGGTTTGGGCACTGAAATTTTGTGCTACGACATGGCTTCATTTAATGGCTCTAGTTTTATCCAACATTTGGATTCATCATGCCCAAGTATGATACAAAAACTACTTATTACACTTGATTTATAAGATTTATATTGGCAAAAGTTAAATAAAAACATTGTAAGATTTATACGGATAAAATTTATATAGATGTTATTCCAAAGTAAAAAGGGGCAATCCCAAAAGTATCTAGGCTCAATATATATAAAATAATTCTATATGAATCAAAAGGATAATAAGGAAGGGCACTTAACCAACAAAAAAAACTTCTCAGTGGAATGAGGGATGAAATGGACCTTCAAAAAATCAAGGATAATTTTCTTCACTTTGTCCACTTCATTGTTGTCTTCCACAAACTATGTGGGATCAGTAGGGAATGTAACCTTCTCATCAACAAAACACCAAAGGTTAACCTCCTCCAACAACATCTAATGTCTACAATTCCAAGGAGTGAAGATTGTGGTACCTTCCAACATATCACACTCTCTATGACCTATAATGGCCATCCCTAGAACTCCTAGAAAACATCTCAACCAAATATGTCAGTGTGAAAAAAATCAATAAGAAAAACCTACCATAAGTGCAGAATGCCTCTCTCATGCATAAACAACACTCCAATACCTAGGGAAACTAGGGCATCAGACCCAACAACCTATCACAGGTCTTGATGCTTAAGCCTTATTTCAGGCATAAATAAGCTTCAATCACTAAAGCTAAGGTAGAACACCCAGTGAAATCCTCTGACAACTCCCTCCCGCAGGGAGAATCCCACTCCATACACAACTCCTAGAAGATTTTTGATAACATGCTATGATACCATGTTAATTTTTCAGCACACAGTACACAGATCTCCATTCAGAAACTAAACCCTAACAATTAGGAATCTAAAAACTACTAACATCTCTCAAAACAACAAAGTATGAACACTAAACCTACATACACATACAATTTGAAAAAACAAACAACAAGTAAAAGTTTGAACTCTCAATCACATATGATTATATTGACTTAGAAATAAGAAATTCAATGCACTAGCTCAAAAATAAAGTCTCACAAACTTCTACTGTCATCTCTACATAACAAGCCTATCACAGGTCTTGATGCGTAAGCCTTATTTAAGGGATAAATCAACTTCAATAACTAAAGATAAGGTACAAAACCCAGTGAAATCCTCTGACAACTCCCTCCCATAGGGAGAATCCCACTCCATAAACAAATCCTAGAAGATGTTTGATAACATGCTATGATACCATGTTAATTGTCAGCACACGGTACATAGATTTGCACTCAGAAACTAAACCCTAACAATTAGGAAACTAAAAACTAATAATATCTCTCAAAATAGCAAAGTTTGAACACTAAACTTGCATACACATACAATCTGAAAATACAAAAAACAAGTAAAAATATGAACTCTCAATCACATCTGCTTATATTGACTCAGAAATAAGAAATTCAATGCACTAGCTCAAAACGGAAGTATCACAAACTCCTACTATCATCTCTGCATAGCCATCCTATCATAGGTCTTGATGCTTAAGCCTTATTTTAGGGATAAATCAGCTTCAATCACTAAAGCTAAGGTATAACACCCAGTGAAATCCTCTAACAACTCCCTCCCACAGGGAGAATCCCACTCCATACACATCTCCTAGAAGATGTTTGATAACATGCTATGATCCCATGTTAATTTTCAGCACATGGTACACAGATCTGCACTCATAAACTAAACTCTAACAATTAGGAAACTAAAAACTAATAACATCTCTCAAAACAACAGATTCTGAACACTAAACCTGCATACACATACAATCTGAAAAAACAAACAACAAGTAAAAATATGAACTCTCAATCACATCTTCTTATATTGACTCAGAAATAAGAAATTCAATGCACTAGCTCAAAACTGAAGTCTCGCAAACTCCTATTGTCATCTCTGCATAGCGAGCCCTGCCTTTCTTTTATAGACTAAGAAAGGCTAAGGTTAAAATGAATTGCAATCATCCATGTGGTGTTCCCTAGGCTATGAGAAAACCCTAACCCTAACGTAGCCTAGAGTCTACATGTATCACTCTGCTAGGAATAGAATGCCCCTTAAGAGAGAATTGAATGCATGAAAGCATAGGCCTCCCTCCTAGGTAACTATGACCTGTCCCAGATCTGGCCCACTCGCTTGATGCATGCACTTTCATCATTTAAGAACTGACCTTAACAAAAGAAAAAAATACCTTTAACTAATGAAAATTCATGTGTTGTCCTAAATCTGGAACAACACTTCTACAACAAGAAAAAGCTAATTCTAGCTCTCTAATGCATGCATCCTCAACCACACCTAGATGAATGCTATGATTTATAGAGGCCTAATTAGTGGTGCACCTCATCCCTACCACCACTGCTTCACCCTCATCCAACATGCCTCATTGTTGTGCATAGAAACCTAGGGGAAGGATCTGCTGTAGTTACTGAAGGAAAACAGTTACCAATGCAATAGATAAAATATAAGGACAATTATAATATTGGTCGAGGATAAATTTGGGTGTCTATTTTGTCACTTTTTGAACCTATTAACCTCCTTAAACCAATTCCTTTTGTCCTAGTTTTTACATGGCCATTCGCTCATAAATCAACATTATTTTCCTAGCCTCTTGCACATATAAATAAAAGTATGATGAATTATTCTTTACAAATATTTATTAGTTTATTTACATGAATTTTAACTAATAGTTGGATTATTATAAATGAAATAGACACATTGCATAGATTAAGGATGCCACACTTCACATGCATTCACTACTCTATAAGGCCTTGAGCATACAAATTCCAACAGAAGGTTCAAATGTATAGTCTACATAATTATTCCAATTCTATAAGTAGCATCAATGCATATATGGTATGAAGGGAAACGTACCCTCCCAACTAGATATCTTGGGATATATATGTGGAATTTACTATAAATTTGTGAAGTGACTCAATTGGGTGTAGTTCTAGAAGTAACCTTGTCTAACTAATTGTAAGTATATGGGGTCTTTTAATTTTACAGTTTTAAGATAGCATCCCAAACACTATAAAGGATGGCCTCTACTCATTGGAGAGGGGTAGATTATGCATTAGTGTTATCTCTATGTTCATTTTCAATTGCAATGCAGAGACAAGATGGAATAAGAAGATTGTGGTGTCATTAAAAATACCAAGAAAATATATGCTTAGAAGCAATATAAATGATCAAGTGATATGAAGTTGTTGAGTTGATTACAAAAGTGAGTACACTCTCTTAACAAGTCTTGTATTGTTTAGGCATCATCTTCAAAGATGAATGTGAAATAGGATGTCATCTATCTTAAAGGAAGAAGATATGATAGCTGTGAAGATAACCTTTCATACCTCAACATGATTAGGGACAACAACTAGGAGTAAGAATATAAATTACAAGCATAGGGGGATTAGTTCCTGTAAATGAAAAGCTACAGGACAAAAGGGACAAACTTCAACAGCAAATCTACACCCATTGTAAAATAAAAGAGATGACAAGTGGCAAAAGACTACAGACCAAGGATGAATAAGGTGCATGACTTGATTGTGTAAGTCCAATTTGGTACTATTTTGGTAAACCATGCTTGAACTATGAACTACATGGCTGAGATAGTTTGAATGGGATTAAGAATCATATTATGGCTATTCTTAAAAATTGTTTAATGGCCCAAGTCTCTACATGAACCATTGTTAAAATCTCTTTGAAGAGATAATCTAGTTTGATAAGAAGGTACTGATGAACTGATGATACACTAATGATATGACAACCAATTGAAGAATCGGATATATGATTGAAGAAGAAGACATCACTAACATTGAATTGTTGTTCAAAGACCTGATTTGAACTAAATTTACAGACTAGGAATCATTGCAATCAAAAGTGGTGATTGTATTCATACTCTAATGAAATATATAGTCGATGTTCTTTATACTTTGAGAGAATAAATACATGAAATAACATAATTTAATCAGCAGGATGTACATGCCTATTTTTAGATTTCACTGCTTGGTACATAGATCTGCACTTCCTATGAACAAATACCCTAAACTAGGAATAAAAAAACTCTCTAATAAACTATGAAACTAAAGACTATGTATATACTAAAAAACAGACTATACAATCATTGCATTCTATAGAAAAAACCCAAACAACAAAGTGTATTTACTTAAATTTGCATTAAAGATTAAACTGGGAATTATGACAGCAAGTACAAAATTCTGCAACTCTCAATCACACACCAATCACATCTGTCTTACAATGCAATAGCTTAAAATTAAAAGTTAAAACTGTGATTCACAATTTCACCCTCACAATTAAATACATGAAACAACAAAAATAAATCAGCAGAATGTAGGTGCCTACTAGCATCGTGACAGGGGCTCACAAGTTTATAACTATGAGCACATAATGTTTCTCTAGCTCATAACATCTAATTGCAACGACTAAGAATATGCATCATCCACAATAAAAAGAACGTTAACACCATCAGACACATAAGATTTTGCAATGCCAAAGGCTTCTTTATTCAAATATTAGGCATAAAAAGGATTCCACGAGTATTTTTTCAGCTTTGGAAAAATGTTGACAATAATTTCACAGTGCACCCAGTAAATTATGTCATACTTTCGAAATGTCATACTACTCTTGGAAAGAAGTTTCCAAAGAGGCCATTAGCACTAAGAACTAAACCATGTCTGGTGCACCAAAGCAATATTTAAGGATTCTCCGTGAAAGTGCAAGAGCAATAAACAATTGGATTGCAGATATTTATAATGTTGTGAAGGTGCAGTAGAAGATGTGGTCAACTGCTATACAATCACCATGCAGAGAAAATATCACCCCCCTTCAACCACTATAATAAAGCATGCTAAAAGTTGTCTAGAATCTAAAGAAAATAAAGGAACCACAACAGGAACAAAACCCCAACAAAGAAAGACAGTAAAGGACAGAGCCCCAATAAAGAAAGACAATAAAGGAACCACCGGTCAGTCATAGAAACTAAAAGCCATTTGGGGTGGATTGAATACAGGAAGACCCATGCATGTATGAGACCTTACCAATTTCACACCGATTTGGCTTGGCTTGACCGCTTACAACATTGCTAATCACTTTATTAGACTTGGATGAGTCCCCAAGAAGCACAGGTACCTAATGTCACAGAAACATTCCAATAAGCACATTACTACCCCTGGGCACCTGCATATATTGGGAAGATGGTGGATTAAAGGTAGGGAAACCCCACTTAAGAAAACCCTATGCAAATTAGCACCAGTAAATGAAATACTTAAAGGAGATAGAAACCACATAGAAACCCACCTCCAATGTTAACATTGGTTGCACTTCCACTGCCAAAAGCAAAGGTAGATGTTGGCATGGGAATGTCTTTGTTTCATGGATTTAACATAACGTATGTTTATCATTTCACTAAGAGATGTTATATTATCTCTCGGTATAGTATCAAGTATCGATAGTTCATGTAGAGAATATTGGTAGAAGGTATAGCTAGATTTCAGGGTCAAGTTAGAGTTAGAGTTAGAGTTCTAGGTCGAGTGTTGTTCCATCGAGGTAGAGGGTAGGAATATCTAAGTTGAAGCAAGTCATAATCCCATTTATTTTCCCGGCCATTGTTTATTTTCCCAGCTCGTGTTGTTTCTTCTGCTAGCTGGGGTTTCATCAACCAACAAGTTTTTTGTCCCAGTCAGTACCAAAGCAAGTAACAAAAGCAGTATAAGACAGAAACACCAACTCCATAAACACTTGGTTGAGCAGTGGCAGTCAAATTCACTAAAGGTAAAGGCATGGACACTTGCAGATCAAACGACTGCCCCCCTAATTATTGGACCAACCTGCTATTATAATTCCATAAACACCCAACGAATATATGGTAGACAGATAAAGTATACCTATGTCCGAATCTGATGATGACATACCATGATAAAAAGGTACAATGGCCCAAGCAACCAAACTTAGCATAGATGTAACCACAGGAACCATTCTAAATAGAGATAAATTAGCAACAAGAAGCAATCCCAGAATCCTAGATTTTCTTTCTCCCCCTAGCCGCATTAAACTAAGTCAAATGCAATTTTGATTTAGTAGGAACTTCCCCACTGATGGGCACATAAAAAATTACCCATCACTACCTCACATTCAGTGTTAACAACACGATATGTAAGCCATCAATCGGCCAGCGAGGAATCACTCAGCTATGTGGAACAGAGCTCCCAACAAAGAAAATAATTAAAAGGATTTTTTAATCATAGGATTAAACATAGTATCCCTTACCTCCAACAATTCTATGCATTAGCTATGTGTTTCCTCCTCCAAAACTGCTATGCACCAGATAAACCCACCACAAACCCACGACTAGAAAATGGTGGAAAAAAATGGTGAAAAAATGCTATGCACCAGAGGACCAACACTGTTATGCACCACGGTGGAAAAAAACGGTGAAAAGAAACTATGCACCAAAGGACCAACACTACTACGCACCTGAAAAACCGCCCTCCAAATCCAGAAAAAACGATGGAGAAAACCCAAGAAAAAACGATGGAGAAAAACCACAGAAAAAAACTATGCAGCATCACGCAAGGTGCACGCAGACTTATGGATTATGATCGAGGCATGGGAATTATTGTGAAATAAAATATCCCCATCATATTGCATATTTATATAGTAAAAAAACCCTTTTTAACCCTAATATACAACCAATATATTGGTTTATAATTTTTTTATTTTTAACCCCCCAATATGAACGAACGTGATATCATATTGGTCCCTAGGTGACGCCTCTGTGGGCTAGCCCCTAGGTCAATTAAGATAGAAATGGGTGTTTGATTTATCTTACCTTCTACTTCCACCATGGAAGTTTGATAATCCACCTGCCTGTTTTCCAATGCCGTGTTGATCATGGGCATCCCCCTTGCTAGGTCACCAACAGTCATCTCCTCTTGCATTGTATGAATGTTGCTGACAGTCTTCTTTCTATTAGGGCATACTGATGGCTAATGAGTCCCATTACAATCCCAACACTTTACTGGTTCTTTACATTCATTATTTTTACTATAGCTGCTATGATTATTAGTAGGTTCTTTATTTCTAGGGTCATTAGGGTTTGACTGTGAGTTACTTTTATTTCCTTGGAAATTATTATTAGGAAAGTTTTATGTGTTATTATTCCTAAAATTGTGGTTAGATATGAAACCCTTCTTCTTCTGTTCAAAATTATTAGACCTCTTAGCCTTCCAATTTGGCACGGTTTCCCTTTTTCGGTTCTACTCATAGCAAAAATTTTCCTTTCACATAGCCTCCTCAAGGGTATTTGGATTATCATATTCAATTTTTTCTTTAATGTGAAAAGGTAAATAGCTTAGAAACCGCTACACCTTAGGCTTCTCATCCATAATGTAAGGCACATAACGTAATAAACTTAAAAATTTACTATTTAATTCCTTCATGTATGATAGTTCCCGAATTCATTTCATAGAATTCCTTAGCTCACTCTTCATAATACTGTTCCGACAGAAAACTCTTTTTAAAATATTTATTAAAGGTACTCCAGTTAATGTTCTTTTCCTTAATACCTTTTACTCGTTTTAAATCCTACTGCCAGATATCTTCCTTTCCAGTTAAGTTGTAAATGACCATTCTTTCTTTTAGCTAGTTGGAGTAATTATAAATTTGGAAATACTTCTTCATTCCAGATAGCCATGCTTTAGCTTCCTCTCCTTTCTTTGTTTCACCATTGAAAGTTGGTGGTTTTATCTTCTTAAATTCTTCCGAAATTTCCTCATAAGGATTAAATTTTATTTTCCTAGAATGGTAACTATCCTCACTACTATCACTAGAGTACTAGTGATTCTTCCTATATGAGTCACCATAAATTTCAGAGGATAAACTACTTTCAACTTTTATACTGTTTGGACTTTTTACTTTTATGTTTGTAGGACATATTTTTGGCTCCTATCTGTTTATCTTTTCCTTCACTATGAAGTATTTCCATAAGTATCTGGTTCAGCTCCTCTTGAGCTCTTAGAATTCTTTCATTCTCTTTTTTAACTGTTTCCATTCAAGTTCTTAATTCCTTAACACTTTGTAATAATTATGAAGATTTGTTAGCTATTTCTTTTTGAACGAGTTCTATTCTAGAATTACTTTCTTCATTTAACAGGGACTCTTCATCTGCATATTCCTCGAGTCTTTCCATACCTGTGGTTCTAGCTCAAAAAACATTTCTGGTAATAACATTTCAAAAAGAAAAATAATAATTAGTATGCATGCATTTTATCTACTATTTGTCTATGTAGGTTGAGCCGCATTCAGGCCTAGTGTTTGAACGTGTGCTCTGATACCACATGTAATACTCCAAAATTTCATAAATATTTAAAACTTTTCTTGCAACATTTAATGTTTAAAAACATTGATGACGTGGGTAACTTAACCACTAATAGTTATCATTTTAAAGGGTCTAATATAGAAACTAAAACTAAATCCCTTATTAATTTTTGTAACTGCTTACTTCGCTATCTACATTCATATTTAAGTATTGAAAGATTGATTTACTAAGAAAAAAGATCTGAAAATAGTTTGAGTTGAAAAAACTATTTGTTTACTATATACTAAAATTTGTCTTCTGCTTAATTGAAGGATCTTTAGTTTATGTCCGAGGCTTACTTAGATTTTTAGCTAATGCAGTGAAGTGATTATTATTGTATAGCTCTAATTACAGGTAAGACATTTTGTATCCCATTTTCAGGATCGATATTTAATTATCTCAACTAGCAATGTAAATGCTAAAATATTTGTTTAGTTTATAGCGTTGAGAAAAAGAAGGTATCGTCAAACCTGTATCTTTTTCAAGTATTGAAAATTGTTAAGTCATTACTTAACGTTGAGGTCTAAGTTCATAGCCTTCTTATTCTTGGTTTAAGGACCTAAATTTTTCCTATATATTTACTTCTTATTTATTTATTTATAAGCGTAAGTACTTGGAAATCCAAGCACAACATAGAAATAGATATTTTCTACCTAGATTTGACTATAACTTGTACATCATATTTTTATCCAATTGTTGTTATATTAAGTCCTACATACAACTCTAGAGGAGGATAAATTTTGCAAACTACATCTTGGAATATAAAATTACTTATTACCAAGGTAATTTTATATGTATTTGTATCAGCATTCATTCGAATGTCACATAAGCAATTAACACCTAAGTCTAGGCGTTGTCTTAAGGCATATAAGAAATGTCATTTATAAAAATGAAACTAACGATTTCATGCAGAGTATAATTTCATTAACTACCTATGTAATTACCAAGTGAAAATGCAAAAGACTACATTATATGGTTATAAGTGAAGTGACAATGCTTTGTTTTTATGGGT
>LPNX010832568.1:136790-200276 GCA_001517045.1 Pseudotsuga menziesii
AGAAACAATTAAAACTAATAATACCTTTACAATATATACTAAAGCATCTTATAATAAAAGAAAATTTAGTGCTTATATGTTTTTCAAAGAAGATCATAACATAGGTTATATATGACCCATTTTGCAGGATTCATCCAAACTCTCGAAACTATAGAGAAAAAACCCACAAAATTTAAGTGGAAGTGGAAAACACATGGCCAACAAATGGTGGATGGGGTTTTGCGTTGGAAAAAACCTACTACAAAAATTTCCCAAACCCTAAAATCTCACATTGTTTACCCTCCCTTCGTTGCTGTAAAACAAAATGCCACAGGCTCATGACCTCATGGCCTTCATTCTAGTGTTTCATTTTTGAGAGTGACCTAAACCACTTGTTAGCCAAACTGAATCCCTGGTTCGATAGATGTGAGGTTACAAGACCTAAGCACACGGTTCAATTCTGGAAAACATTGCCAGTAAAGAGCTTTGGTTTCATCGTGAGCTTTACTGTTGCTTTAGATAATATTTTCGAGCTTTTTAGATTTTGATTGCTCCTACCAGTTGCTAGGGTAAAATGTTTCCTTGGCCACAGTTACAGTGCAAACAATATCACTACGCGGCCGAGGACCAAAACTCTCTAGGTAAACTCTTGTTATCCTTTTCCATTTTGCCATTAACTTTATTTATAGTACTAGGTTTCTTTTGATTAATGAACTTAACGTTTCTCCATTTTAATGGGTAGGCTTTTGATCTACAGGTGCTACTATGAGCTCGGAGGCATAGAATAATTCAGGAGAAAGGTCTTCATGCTTCTCGACCAATCGGTAAGCCTCAGTTTTTTTCCTAAGGTTTTCTTCTGTGATTATGTGTGGGGTTTGGATGATACGGTCTCAGCAAGTTTCGATCTCTTTTGTCATGGCTTTGTTGAACAAAACTTTTTTGGAAAGGCCATGTGGGCGTGACTTGTTTTTATTTACAGTAAAATTTTGGACGGGTCATGGGATGTTCTGTTTGATGTTTTAAATTTTTAAATGTGAACACCTGTCTGTAACTTGTAAAGGAATTGACAATAATTAGGGGTGCACCGCTCTGAGTAGAAATTTTTATTGACAGACTTGGATGTCGTGGTTTATAATTTTGTAATGGAAAATTTAGTTTGATTAAGCTTATAATTAATGAATTTTTAAAGGACCCTATTGCTAAATTTCCTATGTAAGCTGATGGAATTGATAAAAGGAAATGGAAAGGTTAAGCTGTAGTAAAAGTCCATCATTTTGTTTTTATTAAAAAGAAGGTAATCTATGGAAATTTAATATGAAAGTTAGTTATGTTTATCTTTTTAGTATAAAGATTTGTTTTATGTAAATAATAAAAGGAAGAGGGGTTTGTTACTACAACTCGCTCATCTGTGTAAATTTGATTACGATTATTTAATTTATCTTTTCTTGTTTTATTTTAGTATATAATTAATAAGCAGTCTAATATTGTTTCTGTGTAATTTTTATTTAATATAAGGCATTTATAATATAGATATTATAATTGTAAAATGGAAAATTTTGATTATTTAGGCTATGGATTAAACTGTAAAAACCTTTTTCTCGAAAGAGGAAAGATGGAAAGTTTTGGTTGATAGTTTTCCTTAATTAGGGTTTGTATTTTGTTGAAAAATTAAAACTCTACATTATCGTTGCTTTCACTTTGATGGAAGTTTTACTGATAGTATTACTGAAATTACTTAGTTGTTAGTTACAGAACCTAAGTTATTACTGGATTTTCATTATACTGATTTTAAAATCTAAGTTAATCCTATTTACGTTATTTGTTTGTTTTCTATAATAATTAATAATTATAGGTATTAGTTTTTAAGTTTTAAAGACAATGTGATTACTATGCTGAACAAGAAACACAGTTACAGAAAATGTGTAGTGAATTTTAATACACATTCCTTTTTAGTAGTTTATATTTATAATTTTTACAGATGCATTTTTTATAATGGAACTTCAAACAATAGAGGAATCTCTCTGCTAAACATTCCTATAAATATTTAACAGTTGAAAGTAAATAAATCATATTTTTACACTTCCTAATTTGATTTATTCATCATACTTATTTCACCTACTGTACTAGAGTACTACCTTCTTGAAGGTGTGGAAAAATACAGTCACGTATTTTTATCCATTAGAAAATTACACTAACCCTAAATTATTTATTCTAATACATAACTGAAACATAACTTATAAATACTAGATCAATCAAATATTTAACTAACTAACAAATAGTCATATAGATGCATTAAATCCTAAATTTATACATTCCAAATTTCCATACTTGCATAGAGAAATTTCAGAAATAACATGTAGAACCTGGTAATATACCAGAGGAGACAACAAATTAAGTATCCTGTTACTTCCAACCAACTCCTGAAGACAGCTGAGCTGCAAATCTTAGGACCCCCGAGGTTGTCTGCTGGTCCACCTGGTTGAAAGCATTGGGTGAGAGTATAGGTTTAGAAACATCTGCAACTCCACAGAGTAATCAAGAATGTAATATTTCTTCCTATAGCAGTAAGAACTCAGCTCAAAACAGTTGCACTAGTCCAGTAATACAACACTTTCCACTCAAACACTTCTCCCTGTCCCCTCCATCGAATTTCTTATGTACCAATTTCACTTAGAAATTTCACAAGTAAAGAATGAGCAACCTAAGCTGAATTCACTGGGTAGTTTTATTAGCATGCCTAGGTCTTTTGGGTTAGTTTTTCACTTATTGAACCACCTGCTCTTGTTCCACTTTCTTAGGGAACATGACCACAAAAATAGGGAAGTTGCCTCCTGCAACAACTAGAAGTAGTTTGAGGATGCTACCAAGTGTCAATTTGCTCTCAACCCATCCTATTCCACCAAGTGACCAGTAAAACACTCATTTAACAGCCTCCTTAATCTATTGTCTCATATTTCATTTATTAATTAATAAAATATTCTACAATTAAATGCAATTATCCTTGACCCCACTTGGTCATTAATTACAAACTTTAAAATAAAATTAAAACATAATCTCTGATAAAACATAAATGGTTTTGCAATTTGGGGTATGTGACATACACACCCCCTTAAATACAACATCATCCTCAATGTTATTTTATTCATCCTCCTCGGAGTTGCCCTGGAATAGAATTGGATATGCTTCCCGCACATGACTTTACAATTCCCAGGTGGCTTCTTCTGGACTAAGGTGCTTCCATTGCACCTTCACCTTTCCAATGGTGTGATTCTGAAGCAATATCTCCCTCCTTTTGAGGATACAATCCGGTTCCACCAAAAAATATCCTCCGAGTTCCACCTACACATCATTCCAATTTATAAGATGAGTAGCATCATGTACATATTTTTTTAATACAAAGATATGAAAACCATTATGAACCTTTAAATTTGGTAGTAAAGCCAATTGATATGCCACCTATCCCATTCTGGACATTATTTCAAAAGGCCCACAATATCGGGGTGCCAACTTAGCACAACTTCCTAACTTCAAAGAACTCTTTTTAGGCCTTGCCTTTATAAAAAGATGTTCACCCACCTGGAAATATTTCTGAGTTCGTTTAATATCTGCTTGACTTTTTTGTCTATCTTACACAACTTTTAAGTTACTTTGCACTTGTTTTCCAATTAACTCCATCTCCTTTAGTAGTTCAGGTCATAGTACTAACCTGTCAACTGGGTTACTCTGTGAGATGGGGATATTGCACTTTTTTCCTTACATAATTACAAATGGGTTGTATCTTGATGAAGCTTGGTAGTGATTGTTATAAGAAAACTCTACTAGGTGTAAGTAATCCTCCTATTTGTCTGGTTGTTCTCTAATATACATTCTCAACATATCTTCCAATACTTGATTCACTCTTTAAGTCTTTCCATCCGTCTGGGGGTGAAAATATGTACTAAAATTTAAAATAGTATTCAGGCCTTTAAATAAAGACTTCCAAAAATTGCCCATTAACTTAGGGTCTCTGTCTGAAATTATAACTTGCGGTATCCCATGTAAACAAAATATTTACTAGTAGGTGGTTTTTACTAGTATAAAACGAGCTGCTTTACTGAGTTTATCGACGACTATCATTATCGAATCATTTAGATTCTGATTTCTAGGTAGACTTGTAATAAAATCAAGACTAATTATTTCCCATTTCCAACTAGGGATGGGTAATGGTTGTAGTAAACCGCCTAGTCGATCTTGGCCTTCAATATTAACTTGTTGACATTCAAAACACTTGGCAATGTATTCTTCCAGTTCATTCTTCATGTTTGACCAAAAATCATCTTTCTGTAACATGGTTATAGACTTCTGATAACCAGGATATCCTAACTAAGGAGTCTTATGATTTTCATTTAAAATTAGCAGCTTAATTTTAAGTACATTAGGTATATACAGCCTATTTTTACAAAATCATTAATCCTTTTTCATTTAGACTATACCCTGTACTTAAAATTTATGCCACTTTAGCTTGTTATTTCTGATAATTTTCATCCAATTTTACTCTTTCATCTAGTTGTTCTTCTAAATCTGTTTTATAAGTGTTGATTGCTGCTACAAAGTGTAGCCTTGCATTTCTACTTAGAACATCAACGACCTTATTTTCTTTTTCTTTAATATGTTGGATCCTAAAATTGTACTCGCTAAGGAAAGCTAGCCGCCTAGCTTGACTTGCATTTAAATTACGTTGATCCAACAAATATTTTAATCCCTTATTATCTATTATTAACATATATTTTCTTTCAATCAAGTGATGGTGCCACATATTCAAAGAAAATATGATGGAAACCGACCCTAAATCGTAAGTAGCATAGTTTTTCTCATGAATTTTAAGCTTCCTAGACTCGTATGCAATTACGTGTCCTTCTTAAGTTAAGACCCCACCTAGACCATCGTTGCATGCATTAGTGCATATGACAAAGTCCTTATTAGGATCACCAATTCTTAAGATTGGTGCAGTAGTTAATAATGTTTTTAACTTCTTAAAGCTGTCTTCACACTTTTCATTCCACTCGAATTTCTTCCCTTTCTTCTGTAAAGAAGTTATGGGATTTGTGATTCTTGAGAACCCCTCAATGAATCTTCGATAGTAACGTGTAATCCCCATGAATGATCGCACATCAGTCACATCCTTTGGAACTGGCCAATCTTCAATTTTTTTTATCTTTTCTAGATCAACTGAGATCCCCTCTTGTTGACAGGCATATTTGACTATGCACGTAACGGGGAAGACAACCCATACCGGGATCCTTAGAGTAGGTTCCAAGCTATTTGGGATGGTTGTTTCCGACAGGTTTAAAGGCTCTGTTAGCCTGAAAGTCTATAAATAAAACTAAAGCTATTGTTTTGGTTAATTAAATCTACTAAATACCTACGAATGTACAAATTAAACTAGTTAATGAAGATACAAATTAAACTAGTTAATCTGATTACTAATAAATTAGTAATATAATTAAATTAATCTATGAACTAAATCTATTCAATTAACTTAACTTATAATATAATAATCAAAAGTTAATCAAACATGTTAAATGAGTTCCAAAATTGCATTATTAATAAATATACATTAATTACAAAAATCAAAAAATAACCTGGATCTGATATAAATATAAACGTCTGATTCAATGGTTGTTTTTCATAAAATAATTTACAAAAAACAACTATTAATCTGTTCTTTGTTTTATCCCGATCGGGAGCGAAGAAAAACAATAAACTGAAATTGAATTACTAATAATCCTACTGTGTTAACAATCCTGCTAATATTCAGAAGGAATTCGAAAACTTAAACAAGATCGCACAGCAGACGAATATCATAGATATAATGATGACAACACCAAATTTATAATATGATATATATATCAACAAATCAAAAACAGCGTAAATCGACAGAATATATGTGATGTTTTTGCAAAATTCACCAAAGGAATAATGACAACATTGATATTGCAGGAAAGGGAAACAAGATCGATTGATATCAAGAACACATTGGCAAAGTATTAAAATACTGTAAATGTATATAGATATCACCAGTCTTAAAGATGTTGTAGCTACTGGCAGCAAACTGCCTTAAGTCACAGGAACATTCTAACAGTAGTCTTGTCCAGCCCTTTACAAACTATCGACCCCCCAGTTCCAGCTCTTGGTCTGCTCTTCAAACAGTGAAAAAGAAATTCTTCAATGCTGTTGATCCTTCCCAAAATTAACCTGGCAGCAGCGATTTGATCTGAAAGAGAAATCTCTCATCTCCCCCTCCCATGCCAATCAAATTCCAATTGCTTAAAAAAACAACAGTCAGAAGAAATGAATCCCAAATTGAGCTCTACTCAGGCGAATTTCTAGAAAGAACCGTTTCTTTGCCGGCCGCAACTGCAAAAATCATTCTCAAAGGATCCCAAAAATATCTTAGAATCCCTCAGTTTCTGGGGAAATCTCTCTAGGTACAGCTAAATGGGCCCGTTCTGGAGAAAACCCATGTGGCGGATTTTTTAAATCTGTCTCCATTTGCTCACAATGTAGCCCAGAAAAACGCCTGTCAGTTGAAAACGCGATTTCGTCCATCTCTTTATTCCCGGCGTTCCTCTTCTTCAACGAACTGTCTATTACGCTTTCCATGATTCTGGTCTCTCCTCGATATCCATTATTTTCTACAATCGGAAGAAGAAGAAACCGCCATTTCTCTTCATGATTTTACTGCGAAGATAATGATGCTATGCTATAATTGCATATTGCTTTTTTTTCGATAAACCTGCGTCAAATGAAGAATCTCACATAAGTAAAAACATAAATCATAAAAACTACATCTATTCTATATTATTTTATTATTCTGTTTGAGACATTTTTTCCTTTCTTCACCGGGATGAGAGAACTTCAACAATCTCGAACCAAATTAAAATTCATTCATTCATTAGCACATATCTCCATGATTTTGATAATGAGAAAGATCTGGTGGCATATCTTTGTGATCCTTGGGATATCAATATTTCTTTGATCCTTACAATTTCCATAGCGATTTTATAGCACCAGCAATGCAGGTAAATTACAAACCGGTTAATCTTGGGGTGTTTTGGTAGTTTTGGTGGTATCAGTGGAATTCGGGAAACAAATGTTTTTTGCGATGACTCTGCAACATTTTAAATCAGTGAAAATGTCATAAGCGAGTTGTTGTCAATCCTGTATCAATCTCGACTACCCATTGAGTACCGTACGATATCGCCAATGGCATTACAGTTTTATGAAAAAACGTGAAAGCAAAAACCTTCAACACATCACTCGATGACTCATCATTCATAATGTAGTTTTATTTCCCTACTAATATAGGAAGTTGACACGTTCTTATTGGTACTAAATTTTCATAACTCATTGTTGGTTTGATATTCTAATATGATTATTAAACACAAGACCCAATTTACCATATATATATATATAAAGTTAGTTAAGCGGAAACAAAGAGAAATATTAGTCCTTATGAGACCATACTTTTCTCTTCAAGTAATTGTTGATTTATAAAGACATGATATTTAAGTATTAAGGTATGAATATGCCTTATTAATCAAAATACCAACTAACTTTATAGTCATAGCCATGTACTCAAAAATAATGATGAAACTAGGGATGATTCTTTTTAGTCATGATTCATGAATAAAGTTTATGTTGATTCCTAGTTTGAGATAATGGTATTTTTGCAAATATGATAGAATTAGAATAAAGTGTCAATTATACCCAATATTCTAGGTAAATATTAAAAAGATCAAAGAACTTTATTTATTCACTATATTTATACAAAATAATTACAAGGTTTATTTATTTTGTATAAATAATAAAAACAAAAATAAATTCTATTAATTGAAAAGATACTTATTTGATCTTTATTTATTCAACACTTTTAATAATGTGGCAAAAATAGTAGGATAGGCTTAGTAATATATCTTTCAAACTCTTATCTTGAATGCATGGTTTTATCCTCCAATATCCATTGTTTCATGAATCAACATTACCAAGTTGAATAATTGAATCAAAATTATCCATTTATAAGGTGCCAAAATACAATAATCAGCCTTCCAATTTCAAAACCTTATCAATATTTATGATAACAAAATCACATCAAATGATAAATTTTTGGATAAGATTTCAAGAGAAGGTTATGATAAATTATTAACACTTATCTCTTGATTTTCAATGCAAATCCACTCAAAATAATAATTTCAAAGTAGTGGTTTTGTCAACTAATCCATAGTTTGCAAAGGTTTTCTTTAAAAAACATTTAATTTCATTGTTTCAGTAGCTTCTGAAATGTCACCATTTCAATAGCTGTCAATTCTTTGGTTTTGCTATATGAAATTCAAACATTTCATCAAAACAAAATACAATTTTGTTTGATGAAATAATGTTTTTTTAAGGCTGTTGAGCAGGGGCACAACACCTCTTTAGTTACTACATGTCCCAAGTATTGTATTTTATCCTTAAAGAAATCACGCTTACTAAATTTAGCATAAAGCTCATGTTCCCTTAACTTTTGTAAAACAATTTTTAAGTGCTCTTCGTGTTCTTATTTAGACTTAGAATAAATTATGACGTCGTCAATGAATACCACTATGAATTTATCGAGATACTTATGCAATAAATTATTCATTAAGCACATGAAGATAGTCAGGCATTAGTGAGCCCAAATGGCATGACCACAAACTCATAGTGACCATATCTAGTCCTAAAAGTTGTCTTAAAAATGTCTTCATCTTTGATTCAGACTTGGTGATAACCAGATCATAAATCAATCTTTGAAAATACAGTTGCTCCACGTAGCTGATCAAACAGATCATTTATGCAAGGCAGTGAGTATCTATTTTTAATAGTCATTTTATTAAGTTGATGGTAGTCAATGCATAAGCATAGAGTATTGTCCTTCTTTTTAATGAAAATGATAGGTGCTCCACAAGGAGACACACTTGCTCTTATATACCTTTTATCAATAAGTTCCTGTAACTATGATTTTAACTAATTTAGTTTCAATATATTCATCTGATAAGGGGCTTTTGAGCTGGGTACTACACCATGTACCAACTCAATAGTGAATTCCAACTCCCTTTTCGGAGGAAATCCCGAAATTTCTTCCGGAAATACATCTCAGTACCCCCTCAGGATTGGAATATCTTCTAGTTTTTTTTTATCTTCATTATTAATCTGTTCTTCGTCAATTATAGTTACAACAAAGTCTTTACAACCCTTCTGAACAACTCTCTTTAATTGCAAGGCAAAGATTTATTTGATAGTTGTTTTCCTAGAAATTCATGTTACGGTTACTGTTTCTCCTTCATTATTTATGCATGTAAAATTTTTATCAAGATAGTTAAAAACTACTATATGTTTTTCTAACCAGTCCATACCAATTAACATGTCATAAGAGCGTAAGGAAGTACATTTAGCTTCACATATGTTTCAAACTGATTCATAATTATAGTACAGTCTTTTACAAAACTAATCACTTTTCTTTTTGCTCCTATAGCTAGCTGAACTAACCATGACTTTGCAAACTTTTCTACTGATAAATTCCATTTTTCTACTAAATTAGGAGAAACATAACTTAGGCTAGCCCCTGGGTCAATTAAGATAGAAATGGGTGTTTGATTCAGATTACCTCCTACTTCCAACATGGAAGTTTGATAATCCACCTGCATGTTTTCCAGTGCCACGTTGATCCTGGGCATTCCCCTTGCTAAGTCACCAACGATCATCTCCTCCTACACGGTATGAATATTACTGACAGTCTTCTTTCTGTCAGGGAAAATTGATGCATAGTGAGGCCCATTACTATCCCAACACTTTACTGGTTCTTTACGTTCATTATTCTTAATGTAGTTGTTGTGATTATTAGCAGGTTCTTTATTTCTAGGGCCATTAGGGTTTGACTATGAGTTATTTTTATTTGCTTGGAAATTCTTATTAGGAAATTTTCATGTGTTATTATTCCTAAAATTGTGGTTAGATATGAAACCCTTCTTCTTCAGTTCAAAATTATTAGACCTCTTAGCTTTCTAATTTGACATGCTTTCCCTTTTTCGGTTCTGCTCATAGAAAAAAATTTCCTTTCGCATAGCCTCCTCAAGGGTCTTTGGATTATCGTATTGAATTCTATCTTTAATGTGAAAAGGTAAACAACTTAGAAACCGCTACACCTTAGGATTCTCATCCACAATGTAAGGCACGTAACTTAATGAACTTAAAACTTTATTGTTTAATTACTTCATGTTCATAGTTCTCAACTTCAATTCATAGAATTCCTTGGCTTTCTCTTCATAATACTGTTCTGATAGAAACTTATTTTTAAAGTATTTCTTAAAGGTACTCCAGTTAATGTTATTTTCCTTAATACCTTTTACTCATTTTAAATCCTGCCACCAGATATATGCCTTTCTAGTTAAGTTGTAAATGGCCATTCTTTCTTTTAGCTAGTTGGAGTAATTATAAATTTGGAAATACTTCTTCATTCCAGACATCCATGTTTCGGCTTCCTCTCCTTTCTCAGTTTCACCATTGAAAGTTGGTGGTTTTATCTTCTTAAATTCTCCCAAAATTTCCTCACAAGGATGATTTTTTTTCCCTAGAATAGTAATTATCCTCACTGTTATCACTAGAGTAATGGTGATTCTTCCTATATGAGTCACCATAAATTTCAGAGGACGAACTACTTTCAATTTTTAGACTGTTTGGAATTTTTACTTTTATGTTGGGAGGATGTATTTTTGAATCCTATCTGTTTATCTTTTCCTTCACTCTGAAATTTTTCTATCAGTATCTGGTTTAACACCTCTTGAGCTCTTAGAATTCTTTCATTCTCTTTTTTAATTGTTTCCATTTCAGTTCTTAATTCCTTAACACTTTGTAATAATTCTGAAGATTTGTTAGTTATTTCTTCCTGAACCGATTCTCTTAGAATTACTTTGTTCATTTAATGGGGACTCTTAATCTACATATTCCTCGAGTCTTTCCATACCTGCAATTCTAGCTCAGAAAAATTTTCTAGTAATAACATTTCAAAAAGAAAATAATAATCGCTATCCATGCATTTTATCTACTATTTGTCTACGCAGGTTGAGCCGCATTCAGGCCTAGTGTCTGAACGTGTGCTCTGATACCACGTGTAATACTCCAAAATTTCATAAAAAATTAAAACTTTTCTTGCAACATTTAATGTTTAAAAACATCGATGACGTGGGGAACTTAACCACTAACAATTGTCATTTTAAAGGGTCTAATCTAGAAACTAAAACTAATTCCTTTATTAATTTTTATAACTTCTTACTTCATTATCTACATTCATATTTAAGTATTGAAGGATTGATTTAGTAAGAAAAAAGATCTGAAAATAGTTTGATCTAAAACAACTGCTTGTTTACTATATACTAAAGTTTGTATTCTGCTTAATTGAAGGAACTTCAATTCATGTCCGAGGCTTACTTAGCTTTTTAGCTAATGCAGTGAAGTGATAATTCTTGTACAAGTCTAATTACAGGTAAAATGTTGTGTATCCTAGTTTCAGGATCGAGATTTAATTATCTCAACTAGCAAAGTAAATGCTAGAATATTTGTTTAGTTTACAGCTTTGAGAAAAAGAAGGTATCGTCAAACCTATATCTTTTCCAAGTATTGAAAATTGTTAAGTCGTTACTTAACGTTGAGCTATAAGTTCATAGCCTTCTTATTCTTGGTTTAAGGACCTAAATTTTTCCTATATATTTACTTCTTATTTATTTATTTTAAAGCGTAAGTACTTGGAAATCCAAGCACAACATAGAAATAGATATTTTATACCTGTCTTTGACTATAACTTGTACATCGTATTTTTATCCAATTGTTGTTGTATTAAGTCCTACATACAACTCTAGAGGAGGATAAATTTTGCAAACTAAATATTGCAATATAATATTACTTATTACCAAGGTAATTTATATGTATTTGTATCAACATTCATTCGAATGTCACATAAGCAATTAACACCTAAGTCCAGGCATTGTCATAAGGTATATAAGAAATGTCATTTATAAAAATGAAACTAAGGATTTCATGCAGAGTATAATTTCATTGACTGCCGATGTAATTACCAAGTGAAAATGCAAAAGACTACATTATATGGTTATATGTGAAGTGACAATGCTTTTTTTTTATGGGTGGAAAGTTCAATACTTAGAGAATAATTATAAACCCAAAACCTTTGCATTTGTTAACACTATTTATATGATATTTATTTTATAGGTATAAATCCTCTCTAAGCAAAAATTAAAACTAATAATACCTTTACAATCTATACTAAATCATCTTATAATAAAAGAAAATTGAGTGCTTATATGTTTTTCAAAGGAGATCACAACATAGGTTATATATGACCCTTTTTGCAGGCTTCATCAAAACTCTCGAAACTATAGAGCAAAAACCCACAAAATTTAAGTGGAAGTGGAAAACATGTGGCCAACAAATGATGGATGGGGTTTTGCGTTGGAAAAACCCTACTACAAAAATTACCCAAACCCTAAAATATCGCATTGTTTACCCTTCCTTTACTACTGTAAAAAAAAACGGTACAGGCTCATGGCCTCATGGCCTTGCTGCCATCATTTTGTTTCTGAGAGTGCCCTAAACCACTTGTTAGCCAAACTGAATCCATGGTTAGATAGTTGTAAGGTTACAGGACCTAAGCACACAATTTAATTACTAAAAACGCTGTCAGTAAAGAGGTTTGGTTTCATCGTGAGCTTTACTGTTGCTTTAGACCATCTTGTCGAGGTTTTTAGCTTGTGCTTCCTCCTACTAGTTGCTAGGGTAAAAGGTTTCCTTGGCCATAGTTACTGTGCAAACAAGATCACTGTGCGGTCGAGGACCAAAACTCTCCAGGTAAACTCATTTTATCTTTTTGGATTTTCCCACTAACTTTATTTCTATTACTAGGTTTCTTTTGATTAATGAACTTAAGGTTTCTCCATTTTAATGTGTAGGATTTTATACAAGTGCTGCTATGAGCTTGGAGGCATAGAATACTTCAAGAGAAAGGTCTTCATGCTTCTCGACCAACCGGTAAGCCTCAGTTTCTTGCCTGAGGTTTCCTTCTATGATTATGTGTGGGGTTTGGATGATAATGTATCACCGAGTTTCAAGCTCTTCTGTCGTGGCTTCATTGAACACAACTTGTTTGGAAAGGTCATTTGGTCGTGACATGTTTTCATTTACAGTAAAATTTTGGATGGGCCGTGGGATGTTCTGTTTGATGTTTTATATTTTTAAATGTGAACACGTATCTGTGACTTGTAAAGGATTTGATAGTAATTAAGGGTGCATCGGTCTGAGTAGAAAAAGTCTTTGACAGACTTGGACGTCGTGGTTTAATTTTTTATAATGGAAACTTCAGTTTGTTTTAGCTTATAATTAACGAATTTTTAAAGGACCCTATTGCTAAAATTTCCTGTGTAAGGTGATGGACTTGATAAAAAGAAAATGCAAAGGTTATGCTGCAGTAAAAGTCCATCATTTCTTTTATTAAAAAGAGGGTAATGTGTGGAAATTTAATATGAAAGTTAGTTTTGTTTATCTTTTTAGTATAAATATTTGGTTTATGTAAATAATAAAAGGAAGAGGGGTTTGTTACTACAACCCGAGCTCGTCTATGTAAATTTGATTAGGATTATTTAATTTATCCTTTCTTGTTTTATATTAGTATATAATTAATAAGCACTCTAATACTATTTCTGTGTATTTTTTATTTAATATAAGGCATTTATAATATAGATATTATAATTGTAAAATGGAAATTTTTGATTATTTAAGCTATGGGTTAAACTGTAATTGCAATTTGTTTAAAAATTAAAACTCTGCATTATCGTTGCTTTCATTTTGATAAAAATGATATCTGAAATTTTGCTACTGAAATTATTTAGTTGTTAGTTACAGAACCTAAGTTATTATTGGAATTTCATTATACTGATTTTAAAATCTAAGCTAATCCTATTTACGTTATTACACAAACTATGTAGTGAATTTTAATACACATTCTTTTTTAGTAGTTTATATTTATAATTTTTACAGATGCATTTTAAATAATGGAACTTCTGGAAATAAAGGAATCTATCTACTAAACATTCCTATAAATATCTAATAGTTGAAAGTAAATAAATCATATTTTTACACTTCCTAATTTGATTTATTCATCATACTTATTTCACCTACTGTACTAGAGTACTACCCTCTTGAAGGTGTGGAAAAATAAAGTTAGATATTTTTATCCATCAGAAAATTACATTAACCCTAGATTATTTATTCTAATACATAACTGATAAAGAACTTATAAATCCTATATCAATCAAAGATTTAACTAACTAACAAATAGTAATATAGATGCATTAAATCCTAAATTTATACATTCCAGATGTCCATTCTTTCATATAGAAATTATAAATAACATGTAGAACCTGGTAATATAGCAGAGGAGACAACAACTTAAGAAGCATGTTCCCCCCAACCAGTTCCTAAAGATAGCTAAGATGAAAATCTTAGGACCCCAGAGCATGTCTACTGGTCCACCTGGTTGAAAGCACTGGGTGAGAGTATAGGTTTAGAAACCTCTACAACTCCACTGAGTAATCAACAGTAGTATTTCTGCCTATAGCAGTAAGAACTCAGCTCAAAACAACTGCACTAGTCCAGTAATACAACACTTTTCACTGAAACAATTATGCATGTCCCCTCCATCAAATTTCTTGTGTACCAATTTGACTCATAAATTTCACAAGTAAATAATGAGTATCCTCAATTGAATTCAATGGGTAGTTTTATCAGCATGCCTAGGTCTTTTGGGTCAGTTTTTCACTTAATGAGCCACCTGCTCTTGTTCCACTTTCTTGGGGAACATAACCACAAAAATAGGGAAGTTTCCTCCTACAACAGCTAGAAGTACTTTAAGGATGCTGCAAAGTGTCATTTTTCTCTCAACCCAGCCTATTCCACCAAGTGACCAGTAAAACACTCATTTAACAACCTCATTAAGTTGTTGTCTCGTCTTTCATTTATTCATTAATAAAATATTCAACAATTAAATGCAATTATCCTTGACCCCACTTGGTCATTAATTACAAACTTTATAATAAAATCAAAAAATAATGTCTACTAAAACATAAAATGTTTTTGCAATTTGGGGTATGTGACAGTTGCCTCCACAATATGAGCTACATACAACTCACAACCTTTCCTACAAAACTTATTCAACTACATTGCTGAAATAATCTTGCTGTAAATCACCTTTGGAATTCCTCTTACAACTCCTGGGCTCCCTTCTTCATCCATGCATTCAAAAGTCTTATTATAACAGTCAAGCTTTACCCTGTGAGCTTCTAACCAATCCATTTCAATAAGAACATAATAGGAACCAAGTGGTAGAACATTCAGATCTACACAAGTGACCAATCCATTCATCACCAATGAAAATTTGTCTACCACTTCACTAACCTTTCTCTTAGTTCCAGTGGCTAGATGAACTAACCAAGATTTGTTATGCTTTACTTTCTTAAAAGCACAAATCTCCACTACTCTAGGAGTAATGTAACTGTGAGTAGAACCAGGGTCAATCAAAATAGAATACGATTGCTCAAAATAGTTGACTGGTGATATGCGTGGCGGTCCTCCAGTGCTGTATAAATCCTAGGGATGGCCCTTGCTACTTGACCTATTGTTTCTTCCTCTTAAATGTTGTAAGTTGGCCACCTTGCATTCTTATTCTCAAGTGGACAACTCCTGTGCATATGGGGTTCTCCATATCTCCAACATTGGAGTGATTCTTTGTTTTGTTGTGGATCTCTTGGCCTTTCTTTCACCACTCTAGATGGCTTCTTCTCAGCTTGGGATGGCTAATTTTGTTGATTCCTAAAGTTAGAAGGACTGAAACCTTTCTTCTTTTGGTCATACTTCTCATTCTTCTTGTCCTTCCATGTCTTATGATAATCAGGTTTGTGTTTTTTTTACTCGTAGCAATACTTAGATGTCCTTATCTCTTCTTTAAGAGTTCTATATTCGTAAAACTCAATTATGTCTTTGTAAGACTAAAGAAATCCACTCAAGAAACACTGGATTTTCACCTTTTCATCTTTGATGTACTTGACATACCTTAAAAGTTATAGGAACTTGTTTGCATACTCTTCCATGGTCTGTTGTCCCAATCCTAGCTCATGGAACTCTTTGATCTTATCATCATAGTACTTGTCAGAGAGATACTTCTGCTTGAAATACTTCTAGAACTATTTCCACACAATATTCCTTTCATTAATCTTTTTCACTTGCCTAAAGTGCTCCCACCATATGGATGCTCTTCTAGTCAAATTGAATATGGCTACTCTAGCCTTCATATTTCCTGAATAGTCATGTACTTGGAAATATTTCCTCATCCCAAGAAGCCAAGATTTAGATTCTTGACCATTCGTTATCTCGCCATTGAAGGTAGGAAGCCTTTCCTTCTTAAACTCATCACGTGAATGGTTATGGTAGTGCCTCTTTATCCTATTCTCATGAGAAGAAGAACTTGAACCACCAGTGGATCCTTCAGAGTTAGATGACCTACTAGGAGATATCTTTCTTCTTCTAGCATTGCTCTTACTTCCTCCTGTTCTTACTGTCTGGTCCCCAGAGCTCATCTGGATCTGAATGTCTATCAAACATTGCAGCATGGCTGCATTCAGTTGATTCTACTCCTCTTGAGCCTTAACCAATCTTTCATTATCTGCCCTGTAACTTTGCATCTCCACCCATAGGCTTCTCATGGTGGGTGCAAAATATGGGGGGGTATATTGAAACCTCTTCCCATTAAAATCTGTCTCTGCATTTCCAACTCGGACATTTTCCCCCATAGCATCTTCCCCGTTCTTATAGGGATCCTGGGAATCATTGATTTCGTAGGTTCTCATGGTTGAGCCAACAACCCACTTTTTCAATATGCACTATGACTCTGCAAAATGTGTTATCAAACACCATTTTATAGATGCATAGCAATTCAAAATAAAAAACTATTTACTTACTATCACTTGGCCCATCCAGGCTTAATGCTATAATCAACATCTTTGTTAACTGTTCAACTTGGCCCTTTTAGCCCAAAATCTACAACCTGTAGCTCTATTAAACCACAATTTGGGTGTTTTTTTATATTTTAACTACTCCTTCTCACCCATATAGGCCGAATGCTACAACTATCAGCTCTGATACCACTGTGTCACATACCCATACCCCGATTATCATGCATAATTAAAAAATTTCTTAAAGAACCTTTGTTGTTCTTTGAAACATAGGACATGGTTGTGAAACACTCCTCAACATTAATGTTCTAATACCACAATGCCACGTTCTTTCCCATTCACCATTGATCAATTCGATGATCTACGAAGAAAGATCTCAGAGGAGATCGAATGACAGTGAAGAATTGTGATGGAAAACGATGGTCGCAATCTATTCCGCATCTAGGAATAGATCAATGAATGAGATTCAACCCGCAAGAATCAATGGTGCATAAATCCTAAGCTTGCGGAATCGGGAAAATAGAAATTTCGATCCCGCATCCCGCCTATCGCATGAGGAATAAACCATTGCAGAAAGGTGAGTTACAGAACGAAATCTGCGAAGCCACATCCTGCATCCCGCAAGTTGCGGAAAGGAAATTCCGGAAAGGAAAATTGCGAAGAATAGGATTAACAGAATGTCGTTTCTACATCCCACATCCCACAAGTTGCGGAAGGAGATTTCTACAAAAATTCAATCTGCTAACAGAATTCTTGGACCAATTCGATCATTCAGGCCATCACCAATCCATCCAAGCTAATCCCCATAACGAAACTTTGAAATGCATTGAGAGTAAACATACACAGATGCATACAATGAAATTATACAGTGAAATAAATTCATCAATTCAACACATTAAGCATGTTCATCATATTTCATTGAGAAAATACAAATGCAGAGATTAACATAGACAAGAACACTTATCTTTGAAAGAAGTCGGTTCCGCAACTAGCTATGTCGCTGTAACGTTCCACCCAACCATAGGCACGTACGCTCATCAATCTCTTAGTAGCACTGCAAACCCCGAGCTGGGCATGATTCCCCCAAGGAATAAGGAAACACCAGTAGGCTCACACATCGCCAAGGATACAACAAAATTCATCCAAGCCAACACAGTTGGGTTTATTAGGATGCAAGAAAACAAGCCAATAAATTGTTGGGTTTATCAGGCTAATTAGCCAAGCCAACTAACATATGGGTTTATCAGGCCACACACCCAAGCCATCTCACTACTGGGCTTATGAGACTGCAGTCAATCAAGCCAACATTCACATTAAGGACCAACCAATCCAACTAACACATGGTTTTATTACTATGTCCATCGAAGGAATATCACACACACAAGGCCAAACACAACAAGACACATCCATACCAACAGATGGGTTTATCAGGCTATTAGCCAAGCAATCCTTCAAGTTGGGTTTATTAGGCTTTTAAGGAAGTGGATAGGAAGAACTGCTAAGCTAGTGAGCTCATCCAAAGAGTTAAGGACACCTTCACAAGAGCTATCTGACCCGACATCCACATTGCCTACACACCCAACATAAGGAAGTGTCCCCTTCTCTGCTCCACAGTCCTTCAGGATACACCTTCCCTTCTAATGCTCTTCAGGATGTGCATAGAAAATTCACTAGCCACTCTTGTCTTATTTTGAGGTTCAATGCTAGGTTTATAAAGCACATTCTATGTCTCTTCCACTCCCAAGTCTTATATATAGTTCAGACCAAAACAACAGAGGCATACACAACAAGATACGAATTCACCAAAAATCATAATTCCATGCTAGCCATTCACTCCATAGCATCCAAAATGGATTCCCTAGACATGCACATTGAAGAAAACAACTAAAACATGAAGGATAAACACATAGGAAAGTTCAGCTGCATGAGAGTTTCCTATGAATGAAGGATCGATAATCAAAACGTCTCGCACCTCCCCCAAAACGTGAGGGAAGATGACAGCGTTAATGCATGAGGAAATGAGCATATGTTTTATGGGTGTTTTCTTTCCCATGAAGTCAAAACACCTTCTTCAAGAATGGGTGCTTTGCCCAACTCAATTTTTTCCCATTCTCTTCCCGTTGCATGCAATAACTACCTCAATTAAATTTTGCGAGAAATAAATGGTTGGGGGAAAAGACAAGAAATGGGTAGTTGACAATTTTGATGGGTTTTCCCCAATGGCTCAAGGTTAAACATTCCTCCCCTTATCCTCAAGAAATCATGCCCCCATCTCATTATTTGTTGCATTGACATAGCTAGTTGTGGGTGTTTGATTAAAACGCATATTTGCATGATGTTTACAAGCGTGCTTGACTTAGCACATGAACCATAGGCATCAACCATGATCACCTATACACCAAACATTAATCGATGACAGGTCCTTGGCCTTGAGCTCCTTGCCATGATTCCATATAATATTTACATCATATACATTTAATGCAAATGGGGTCAAAACCGGGGTGTTACAATTACATGTTTAGGTTTTCCATTATTTTTAAAGTAGGTTAGGAGATAGATTGATATGTGTTTTTCATTCAGACTTATAGCTCACTCAACTATTAGCTTAACTTCAACTCTAATCATGGTTATATTGGATAACTATTAGCTTGACTATTAGATACAAATATTAACTTAACTCCAATGATTCTACAACTATTATCTTAACTTCAACTCTAATCGTTTAAGTCTTAGTCAAAGTACATTTGGCATCTAAGATCTAGCTAATGTGCACTCATAAAATCCTTAGAAATCCTAATAAACTCCTCCATTTTGTATTTGGGCATCTAGCTAATTACATCGATAGACGTATATATCTTAGAATTTTGGGGTGGGTTACCATTTATGTTTTTTCATATACTAATGATAATAAGACAAGTGTACTGTCCATATTGATTCTATCGGTGTCTTCCAAAATTCAGAATTAATAATTAAAAATATATATATTTTAGTTAACATATGATAAGTACAATTATTTGGACTATTTTATAATGGAAAGGAATCTTGGTGATGGATTTTTATAATACAAGTTTGGATTAAATAAGTAGATACATAAATTGCTTGATATAGTTATGCAAAAATACAATACATATAGAATTTATAATATAAAATATGTTCATCGTTAATTTCTAAAACGGTAAATGAACCACTTTTTGAAACAAACATCACAGTTTCTACATTCATGCAGGGTTGATACCACTGAAGATTTTACATAGATTACTGTACAACACAGTCCAGACTTCCATTGAAAACCCCCAAGCAAATGTTTAAACTTTTAGTTCAGATCAAAACTTTTAGCTGGCCGCTTATCTTCCCAAGAAGAACGCATATTAAAATGGCTGGTAGGTTGAAAGCTTTGTTTTTCTTTCGAGGCGGGATTATCCTTCTTGGGAGGACGGCAATATTTATCCCTTTGTGCTGACATGGTATCCTTAGCTGAGAAGTTCATGCGATTAGTCTTCATATATTGAATTCTATCCAACAAGGCAACAAATTTCTCAAAATCGTCTCCAGTACTCTCTAATGCCTGGCGCTGGTGTTTGGCCTCCGCTCGATCGGTTTGAATTTCTGAGACCTCATGCTGACCCCAAGCACATGATTCGAATAACGTGTAGAGTTGAGAATAACGTGTAACTAAAAAAGTCAGGACAGTCAGGCTGAGCCGGAATGTACCCCGTGCCAACCAATTCACATGGAAACAGAGAACAAACTATGTGTTAGAGTAGGCCAATTGGTTTGTTTAGTCTCTATCGGGCAGATAATTCAAACCCATGAAAGGGATTGAAGATCGGAGTTGCTACTATCTTTAAGTGTTCTATCCAACCCTGACCTAAGTTTACTACTACTCAACTAAAAGAGCGACGCTGAGCACACACTTTTTGATTAAAAAAACCCAGCTAAATTGCAAACTTGTTGTGATCTTCAGAAGAATATTAACCAGGCACATGTTTATGTGCAGGTGAGTGACAACCGTCATTTCAGAAAGGACCAAAATGTGTGGAGGCATGATAATCGTGGATGTAAAAACATCATTCAAATTTCAAAATCATGCATATTACAGGGTATACCTGTCAATCCGATATATCGTCCAACCAAAATCATTTTCAATATTCCATCTGTGAAACGTCATCTATGACGTTTTAAATTTGGAGATGGCGTGGGCAGTCTAACCTCGCGAGCAATTTCTTCGACTGGCAGACCATTAGAATAGGGCCGATTTAAGGAGTAAGGTATCTAACTAACCATTTTAGGCGGGGCCATTTGATTCTGTTCGGTGATAAATTACTCCGTTATCTTTTAGTGACAGCGAGACCAAGAACACGAGCTTCTTTTCTTGCATTTTTATTGCAGATCAATTTTACAACAAACTATTATTACACTCAATTATAATGCAATAATGAAAAATACTAATTTACCAAATCAAATTAAATCTACAGATTGAACCGATCTAAACCTAATCTGAAATTGTGTTCTAAAAACTTGTAATTTGAAATTCAATTGTTATGGATTTGATAACTCCAATGTTCTGTGTGTATGCTAGTTTAAAACTTTAACCTCCCTGATCATGAAGAATAAAGAATCCAAGGTTTAAACCTCGATTGGGTTCCATAAAACAAACAAAGGAGTTGATTAATTCTTACAAGAAAGTTGGTAAAAAGTTCCAAGCTTTAGATCTTTCCACTTAATTTTATGGAGTTGACTAAAATTATACAGTTCTAAACATACATTTGCAATTTTCGTAAAAATTTCAATCAAAATTTACAATTTTCAACTTGCACTTAAAAGACAATAATTTCCATGGCTAAATTTATGGATGGATGAATTCTAGAGCGCAATTGGTGTGAAAGTAGGTATTGGAATTGGTTGTTCTTGGTCTCAAGAGTAAGCTATCACCCAACTCTCATTTTTTCCACTCTCACATTACTCTCACATTACTCAAGGAAATGAACTTTTTGGGTTGGCTTTTAGCTGTGAATTTCACTCACAAAATATTGTAATTTTTATTGTTTGTTGGGCGATTTTAAAAGCATAAATGAAATCAGGTGACATGAAAACCCCAAGCACCCACACTCTGTAAGATCTAGCAATGTTTTTGCAAGTTTTGAAAATTCATAGCCAAAAACACGTAAAAACTAACCCGAAATAGGGAGAAAATCGTCCCCTGATTAGACAACTTCAAACTTTTTTCCTTTTTTTTCCATTTTTGAAACATCATCAGTGACATGGGAATCTCCACTTGGGCGACGACAGGATGACTAAATTTTTTCCATCGATGAAAGAAGGCGGCGACAACGACGACAAACTTTTTTCCTTTTTTTCAATCCATGAAAGGTGGTGATGGTGATGAAGACGATGATGACAATGACAACGATGATGATGGCGAATATGACGAAATTGTTTTCGAAATTCCTTGGCTATGTTGCATGCCCAAGATTCAAACACATATAAGGTGACGGAAGTGACGATCGTTTTAAAGAGGAATTTTTTTCTTTCCAACATCACAAGGTTTGTCTTTTTATAATTGTTTTCAAGACCAAAGTAGGATTTCCACCCTCCAATGATCCTCCTCTCAATGCTACAGTTCCAATTGAGCTTGTGATGGAAGTCAATTCCTAGATATTTATACGAAATTACTTCCTCTATGTTTCTATTGTCATATAAAAAATTGCCATATTTACTCTTATTTCATTTGATAATCATGACCTTTTTTTTGTAGGTATTAACGTTCATGCCCATATTGGTGCATAAATCCACAAGTTCTTAAAATTGCTTCTCAAGATCATAAGGGTATCTTACCATAAGAACAATATCATTGACATAGAGAAGAAGCATGATGAATATAACTTCTAAATTTGTGCCAACACATGTTGCTTCTTGTAAACAATATTTAGCTTATCAATATAAATTATGAAAAGGGTACAGGAGAAGGGGCACCATTTCTTAACTCCAATATTACAGTTAATATCCTACAACCATCCTTTAGTGTTTTTTAATTTGGCAATGGCATTCTCATATAATCTTATAGTCGCATCCCTCAACTCGAAAGGGACCTTTAAGTCTTCTAATATATTCCATAAGTTCTTTGACATTGTATCAAAAGCATTTCTAAAGTCCATGAAACAACAAAAAATATTGGATTTATTATTGTGACACTCCTTTGTGATGATTTTAAGTGTGACAAGGTGGTCCATGTGTTATGCCATTATTTAAGGATTGATGTACGAATTTAAATGGAAACTACAATTTAGTATAACGGCAGTTTTACTCTAGTATAGTACACATTAAAGATATTTCATATCATAATCGAAGGAGACCATTATCTAAATTGGAAATTACATTCTATAGTACGAATTAGCTAGTTGTGTGCTATAAAGTATAATCAAGATTCAATCATTTCACTATATAGCATGAGTGAGCAAAATTTTCATGGTTTTTATTGATAAGCACAACTAATTGTTACAGGTTTTTTAACTTTACTTGTTGGAATAGGTTTTCGTTATGTAAGTAGTTCAGATTCAAATTTTGGTTGGTGTATAATTCAAGTTTAAATGATGATGCAAAGTTGGGAAGGCAATGTATGAACATTCGAAATTAGGTTCCCTTGTGTGTGAAAAAAATTGAAACACATAAGTGTTTTGGAATAAATATAGTTTTTGACACTTGGTTACATATTTCTAAAGGTTCCTTTCACTAATTGTTTCGAGAGAAAAGTTGTTAAAGGGGGCATGTTACTATTACTCATTCTCTTATGTCAACTTCTAAATTTTGCAAGGCTATATTCAAGTTTGTGGAAACAATTTCGGCTCTTGTTTAAATATGCATATGATGCAACACAGGACTTCTCTCAGAATCCCCCCAACAGAATAATTTAACCGTAGTCAACAAAAAGTTATAGAATTAATTGTAGCTACAACTCACAAAGGACTTACATATTGTACTACAACATAGAGCCACACACACACACACACAACTCAAATCGTGGAATTTGTGAAGTAAACAACAAATAAATAAATCACCAATGATAACTCAACTCAAAACTCTAAGAAATCCAATGGAAATAAATTTATTGTTGTTCATGAGAAATGTTTACAAACTTATTCTCCATACATGGATCCAATCAGACAATTTTGGTTTTTAACATTACCAGAATGCTCTCTTGTCCCCTCGCTACTAGACCACATGCCATGGAAACCTATTTCCCTAATCCATTTATTCGACCTGCTCCCAAAATCCGTCATTTGAGTATTCCTCCAATACTATCTTTCTCCTCTATACAAACTGTATTTATTCTTATACAGCCAAGTGCTCATATTCATCTTCTAAGGAACTATGACCTTTCTTTTCCAGCTCCAAATTATATATTTTTCTTGTAGTAGCCCACCCTTTCTAATCACCCTAATTGTTGGGTGGAAACTCTCCCTACTCAACCTTGAACGACTCATTCTATCACCCATGGACCCCTTCTCCTCATGTTGACCACGAGCTTAATAATTTATGCCTACATGGATATATATTGGTTCTCATCATTGTGGTTTCTCCCAATTATGGTTCACAACAGTGGCTTCAAGTTTTGGAAACCATATATTGTTCTCCCAAATCATATGTAGCCAGAAAAAAAGAACCCACATGATCCACAGCGAGATATTGACATTCAAAATAACATGTTTCTACAAAAAATTGTACTTCTAACATTCTGCATTGTCTAATGCTACTACATCAGACTCCCCATGTTATTAAGAAGCATTCCCTCATTTTTATGAGATAAACCATGGAAATCAACCTCCATCACTATCTTCCCTTTGTTATACACTTCAACTATGCAAGCAATGTAATGCATCATCTACATTTTTTATTTGAATCACTACGAATATGTTAATTCTCATTGCTTCATATCCACCTATAATAATACAACTTGTGGAAACCACAAATTTCCATTCTACGTTTTGTTGTATCTCATCATGTTCCACAACTATTAGATCTATATCACTTCAAAAATTACCTACACATCTTGAATTAAGTCAATTTCCCCTCCACAAATACATTCCACTGCCCTCTTTCATGCAACATGCCAATTTCCTATGGTGTAGCTAGCCACTTGTGCTTGAAACGACACAACGTGGAATCCTCGACATGTTACACTTCACTAGATTCAATCCATACACATAATTTCTCAATCAATGATTATGTCATTCATTTACATCTTCAAAATAACTTGATACGTACCTTATGCAATGTTCCTCTTCAAAATAAATTGATATGTACCTTATGCATGGGAATTGTGGTCCTCTCTCCATTTCCCAAACACACCTATAAGATGTAACAAAACTAAATTTTGTTGCTCAATTTAATTTTTATGCCCTCGATTGAAATTTGCTTGTTGTCCCTAAATGGATTTGAGAAACAATATGAAACTCCTTAGAACTAAAAAAACGAGGCTCATATCCAAACAAAATTTCAATTCCATTGAATTGAGTACATTCGAGTGCCACTAAAGACACCCCTGCATGGTGTCTTCATGGATCAAATGTTGTATATTTTGATAGTTTTCTAAACTATGGATTTTCTCAAAGAAGTGTAGTGCAATTTTTGTACTATAAGCTAGGAATTTGAAAAAAGTTCCCAACTAATGCGTGGGAGTTGTGATCATATCCCCCTCAATGAAACACACTTGTAGGAGGTAAAAATACTCAATTCCATTACTCGGTTTGGTTTTTATACTCCTGGTTGAAATTTTCCTGGGGCCCCTAAATTGCTTTGGAGGCGAGATGAAACTTTCCATAACTCAAAAATTGTGGGTTAGATGGAGAAATAGTTATCTCCCTAGAGACACCCCTATTTCGTGGTTTCATGGATTGAACATTCTCTACTTTTATAGTTTTGTAAACTAGGGATTTTCTTAGTGAAGTGTAGTGCAATTTATGCAGCATAGGTTGATATTTTGGAAAATGTGGGGGAACGAATGTGTGGGAATCATGGCCATCTATCCCTTTCCCAAAAAAATTTCAGAAGGAAAAGGAAGTCAATTCCATTGCTCAGTTTGTTTTTTATACCTTGGTTGAAATTTTCTTGGTGTCCCTTAATGGCCTTGGTAAGCGAGATGAAACTCACCATAACTTGAACCACATGGATTCGATGGAAAAATAGTCCATTTGATTTGTGATGTCTGAATGCCACTTGGGACACTGCTGTTTGTTGGTTTCATAGAATGAACGTTATCTATTTTTTCATTTTTCTAAACTAGGATTTTGCTCAAATATGTGTAGTGAAATTTTTGCATGATAGGCAAAGATTTTGAAAAATGTGCCGAGATAGTGCACGGGAATCACATTCGTATTTCCCTTTACCAAACACACTTGCAGAAGGTAATGGAACTCAATTCAGTCGCTTGATTTGATTTTTATGTCCCTGTTGAAATTTCCCTAGTGTCCCTTAGTGGCCTTAACAAGCAAGTTAAAACTAGAAATAAATAGAAAATAATGGATATGATGGGAAAAAAATCTAGTTTTGTTGGATTTGTGAAATCCAAGTACCACCGAGGACACCCTCGTCAGGTGGCTTTATGGATTGAAAGTTGTCTATTTTGACAATTTTCCAAACTAGGGTTTTGTTAAGTGACATGCAGTGCATTTTTTGTACAATAGGATAATATTTGGAAAATGTTCACAATGAGTGCATGGGAATCTTGGTCATCTCTCCCTTAATCAAACACATGGGAGGAAACAAAATTCAATTCTGTTGTTCGGTTTGTTTTTATGCTCCTGGTTAAAATTTTCCACATGTCCTTGAATGGATTTGCTAAGAAATATGAAAATCATTATAACTAAAAAATAAAGGATTGGATGGACAAACAATCAATTTTTTTGGATTCGTGGCATCCCATTTCAACTAGAGACACCCTTGTTTGGTGGGTTCATTGATACAACCAACATTTGGCATGTTATCAAACTTCGACAAAGTTTAGCACTTCCACTACTTCGACTGTTTCAATAGGTTCAACATTGGTTTCGATAAGTCTGAACCTCGACCAAACCAAGCACGACAAACTTCAACAGGTTTCACGATCAACATAAAACATCTTGACATGCCTTCTCGACATTTGTCGAACATCGACAACATGTATCTATCTTCTAGTCATCTATGACGGTTGAAATTCCAAACTGTTATAAATTCTTGTAACGGAACGTAACAATTAGTCACCAAAAAATCTCAACATTCTATATAAACATGTACATTATTGTAATAATCAACCAACCTTCATGGACAAGAAGTAATAATAGAAATTGGTTTGAATTCTTGCATATTTTTTGTGTGCATACTATCTGTTGATATAGTTTATTTCCTACCTTATATGTTCTTTTTTGAAGCTTCATCCATAACAGTTATTGACTCATTCAATTGATTGTTGTCCCCAGTGTGCACCTAGGAATGGCCTGGGTCATTGGTATCAGAGCTTAATTTACATCATCACTTCCATCAAAGTTATTTAACTTATTCCTGTTCAAACACACGCACAAAATGAACAACAAAAGAAGACACTTTCTTCGACTTCAGAATAGATGGTCGAAGAAGAAGATAATAGACATGCAACTGATGAGACAGAACAACTCTTAGAAAAATCAATGGCTTTCTAGAGGACCGAAATGTTCACCCAGTTCAATGAGATTCTCATGCGATTCACTTTGAACTACGAGGAATCCTCAACGCGACCTCACTCCGATAAAATAAGCCCCTTAAAGTGAAAATGAATCTAGACATACATAATCTTGAAGGAAAGATTGACGAGGAATTTGTCGATAATTGGGTACAACAACTATAATCATACTACTATGTGAAGCAAATCTCAGAATTGGAAAATATCACCATTGCATCCTTCAAGATGTCAACCTTCGTACACTGCTCGTGGGAGAATTTATGGACAAAGATTGAGAAAGAAGGCGACCCCATAGACACATGGGTAAAATTTGTCGAATACATCTGAAAGGAGTTATACCCGCCCAAGTATCTTGAACAACAGTATAAGAAGTGGAAACAACCAAGGAAATGGAAAGACCAGTCTATACAGAGTTACACTGACGAGCTCTATCGACTCATGGCTAGAATTGGCATCTAAGAAGAAGAGAAATTTATTGTCCTCAAGTACGTTAGCAGTTTATCCCTATACATTCAGCAAGAGATGGAGTTTATGGCTATCAGTATGCTTGCGGATGCATTTTGTTACACCAGCAAGCTTGAAGCTAATAAAAAAGGAAAAGCATGTTTCACGAAAACGCCAATCAGTCGAGCATCCGACAAGAATTCATCGGTGGAATTGGACAAGTCAAAGAATCCTTCTCAGCCAACTCCACCAAAACTCGATCATCAAAAGAGGAAATTTCATAAATAAAGGAGGGATCGCAACAAACAATCTCTTACCAAGAAATGCTGTGATTATCACAATTCAACAAGGCATGATACATCAGAATGCAAAGCTTAGAAGACATTTTTGGAAAAATTGTTGGCATTTGACTTGTTCGACAGAACCCTAGTAGAATATAATCTAGATGCATAAACCCTCTTGGATTCAACCTCGACCACTCCGACAGCCTCGACTATTGTCGATGAGGAGGAACAAGAGAGCCTATTCCATACACAGATATGGGTTTAGAAAATTACATTACATATGATTGTGGATAATAGTATCCAGAAGAACTTTGTTTTTGAATATATTGTGAAGAAAATTGGTCTTATCACCACTTCACATCCTCAGCCTTACAATATCGGTTGGATGAAGGATGGAGAAGATCTAAGGATCACACACCAATGCAGACTCGCCTACTTCATTAAGCCTTTTGAAGATGAAGTACTCTATGACGTGGCACCGTTTTTCCATAGTTGATGCCTTGCTTGGGAGACCTTAGTCACGGCCTCAGAAGGTGATTGTAAAAATTTAGAACAAATGGTACGACATACCAGAGCAACAACCCACATCAATGATTTCTATGATAACTGCCAACCAAACAAAGAATCTTATCAACCATGCCCAAACTTTTGCATTAATTATGATAAAACATCATCATTCCAAAAAGACTCTAGAAACGAGTCGACTCACTGGCCAGCACAACTCTCGACAAAAACAATAGATTGAAAATATTCTTGTGGAATACCGAAACATATTTCAAGAACCGAACAGATTACCTATGAATTTTCAAGTAAAACACTCTGTTGAACTTGTTCCTGGTTCTTCATTACCTAACACATATGTTTACATCAGATCCATTCTTAGGATCAAAGATATTCATAGCTAAATCCAAGATTTAATCAACAAGGGTCGCATTCGCCACATCTCCTCTCCTTATGGAAGTCCAGTCGTCCTAGTTATAAAGAAAGATGGGACATGGTGTTTTTGCATCAATTAGGGGGATCTCAACAAGATTTCAGTAAAGAATATATACCCTCTTCCACGGATAGACTAACTCATCGAAATTCTAAAAGGTGTTAAGTTCTTTAGGAAACTCAACCTTGAGTTGGATATCATCAAATTATGATCGTACCCACCGATGTACGGAAAAGTACTTTCAAGACTAAGGAAGGATTGTTTGAATGGTTTTTCATGCCTTTTGGATTAACCAATGCACCTGCAACCTTCATGAGATATATGGATGACCTTCTACGACCTTTCATCAGTAAGTGTGTCATTGTCTATCTCGACAATATTTTTATTTTCATTCGAACATGGGAAGAACATGTCAGACAGCTTCGACAAGTCTTTAACACACTCAAGCATCTATGACTATATCTGAACATGGACAAAAGTTCATTTGCGATGACCAACATCAAATATTTGGGGTATGTAATTAACTCTACAGGCATTCATGTCGACCCAGAAAAAGTACAGATCCTTAAATATTGGCCCATTCCCCAAAACATTCCTAAACTAAGAATTTTTAATGGTTTGGCGAATTTCTACCGACAGTTCATACTGTGATTTATTCACATCGCATGGCCTTTGATTTAGTTGACTAAAGGAAATGGGAAAACTGTCTTCAAATGGACACCACACCACAACAAGATTTCGAACAACTCAAAAACAAGTTTTGTACTGTACCCATACTTGTGTTACCTGATTTGTATCAACCTTTTGATATTGAGATGGATGCATCAGACTATTCCCTCGATGCAGTGATCACTCAGTTAGGTCACCCATTCTTGTTTCATTTCAAAAATTTCAACAAAAATGTTAGAAGTTATTAGACATATTAAAAATAAATGTATGCCATTTTGCAAGCTCTTAAGAAATGGAGACACTACATTATTGGAAAGGAAATCATCATTCTCACTGACCATAAACCTTTCCAAATCATTCCATCCCAGTTGAAACTACAGACAACTAGACAACTCAAGTGGATTAATTACCTGCAACAATTTTAGTTGGTAATTAAGTATCAGAAAGGAAAATCCAATACTGCAGTCATTTGTCTCAGTCGACCACCCATTACTCTCTTGTCTATAGTGATGAGTATGTAGGGTTACGACACCACTACTTGGACACAATTGTATTCAGTTTACTATGACTTCTCTACAATTTATTGATAGATTCAGACTGACATATTGTATACTATCGACTACTTCCTGAAGGAAACCTTTCTATACAAGCTTGGACAAATTTGTGAACCAACCGGTGAGCACCAACAAAAGCTCATTTGGGATACGCATTACAGCAAGACTGTAGGACATTTTTGAGTCGCAAAAACACTTTTTATTCTCCAAAAGTATTTTTACTAGCCTTCACTTAAATCTAACATCAACAAGTACATTCAATCGTCTGTGGTTTGTGCCATTGCTAAACTATCGAATCGACGACAAGGACTATACACACACCTTCCAATTCCTATTCGACCATGGGAATCTATTTCTATGAACTACTTGACGGGATATCATACTACCAAACATTATCATAATGAAATATTAGTATTAGTTGACATATTTTCCAAGATGGCTATACTCATACCATGCAATAAGACTACGACAACACAAAAAACTTCTCATCTCTTCTTTGAACATGTGTGGAAACATTATGGCCTCTCGACGACCATTATTTCTGATAGAGATGCTATATTTTTCAACACCTTTTGAAAAACTCTCTGACAACATCTTGACACAATAATTTCTTTGTCAACAGCCTTCCATCCGTAGACAGATGGATCGATGAAAGTTGAAATAAATTGGTTGGTAGTACAACTACTTTGCATGTATAACCACAAGCATCGTTGAACATGGGATGACAACCTTCCATACATACATAAAATTTACAATCGTGCTCAACACAGTTCTAAGGGAAAGAGTCCATTTGAGATCTACCAGCATAGATCCAAATCCTAGGTTCTATCAAGCACCGAGAGGTATCAAATCTCTCGAGGTGCAAACCTCTTCTTAGGTATCCATTGATTTGATTCAAACCAAAAGACACATCTTTTTATTTAAGGTCCACATATAATTTTATTGTTATCAATATTTAATATTATTTATGGCCGGCATATAATATTTTGATTATTTTTTATTTTGTTAGGAACGAACATTGCATCATTTCCCCACACATGGTTTTAAAACCATATGCAAGGCCCTCCTACAATCATGGGTTGTTTAGGAGTCCTTGCACATGGTCTTAAAACCATTTGCAAGGCCCTCCTAAACCATGTAAAATAAACCATTGGGTTGTTTAGAATGTCTTGCACATGGTTTTAAAACCATATGCTAGGCCAACATTTTTTTGTGAATAATTCAATTTTGTGTTTTTTTCTTGACCCACATATTTATTTTATGGATAATTAAATTTTTACTTTTTTTATTGTTTTGTTAGGTAGGAAGATTACAACATCTCCCCCATATTAGATTGTTTTTGTGGCCGACATTTATTTTTTCCTATTAGAAAATTTATTTTTTATTAATAAAAATAACTTTATGAAAGTGATATTATTTTTTATTTTGTGTTACAAATTCTCTCCCATAATATTCACTATCACTATTATTTTTTGTCGACATGTTACAAATGTTACATCACGTTACAAGATCTCTCCCATAATATTCACTATCACTATTACTTTTTGCCGACATGTTACAAACGTTACATCATGTTACAAGATCTCCCCCATAATGGGCTGCAGAGCGCCTCTTGGTGCAATTATGGATTTCAACCCTCACTGCATATCGATTTGATAAGTTCCTCGAACATTAGAGGAAATTTCAACTCAGAATGGGCCTCCTAAGAAAAATAATAAAATAATAGTTAAAATAATAAAATAATATTTATTAATTTTGGAGGAAGAAAAGAAAAAAATTACTTTATATGTTCGTATTTTCGACATATCTCCCTGTGATTTTACTCAAATTTCGATCGGGAGAGCTCATTGGATGCAAAATTCAATTCTGCATCCAATGAGTACCCACTCGAAATACTTTTGACGGATCCCACTACCACAAAAACAAGAAATACCTAAAAGACATGATGATGAGCATACTTTTGACGGAGCCCGCTACCCTAGAAACAAGAAATACTGGAAAAAACATGATGATGACATCATCATCACATTTTTTCAGGTATTTTTTTTTTGGGGGGTAGTAGGTTCTGTCAAAAGTATTTCGAGTGGGTACTCGTTGGATGAGGAATTTAATTTCGCATCGAGGGAGCTCTCCCGATCGAAATTTGAGTAAAAACAGAGGGAGATATGTCAAAAATACGAACAAAAAAGTAGTTTTTTTATGATACGTATACCCAAATTTATATTAAAAATTTGTTTAAGACCTATATAGTATTTCAAATTTAAAGCAATTTCATTGACTAACACGTGATAACATGGAATTTTAATTATGGTTAAAATGCCCATTTTGAGTTGAAATTTCCTCTAATGACAGTCGAATGAAACTGACTTCGAAGGACAAGAAGTGGAGAAAGAATTAAACTTTCAGAGATAAAATATACAACATCTAGAAGAAAGCACAGGAAATGTTGCAACGAGCTAATGCAAAAGCTAAGGCCCAACACAACAAGAATTATATTCATCATTCACTCCAAATTAAGTATTAGATCTGATTACATATAAAGAAGGAGCGCTTCACTAGTCCATAAAGAAAGATGAAACCTTTGTGATATGGTCCATACAATATCCTTTAACATATTGGAGAAAATTCTTTTCAACTCGACATTTCTACATGACTTGGCCTACATCTAGTCTTCATTGTAGATCTACTTTGACCATACCATGCACCATTGTTGGAACAGAACGAATTGCATACAACAGAACGTGAAGATATCCATCCATATGTTCAAGAACATGTTCTTTGCGACACCATTATGGAACGATGCATATTCCATACAAGGAAGAAATCCATTCCATTCTTTCAAGTGGCTAAATATAGACAACTCCCTTTGCAAGGTAGATGGTACTCTTCTACTAAAGTAGCCAACAAATTTCCTCATCTGAATGAATACACAATGAAGACCATTGTTTCTTAAGGAAGGAGGAATGATCCAGCCAATAGTTGGCATGCTGTCGAACTTTGAAAAAGTCTATCACTTCGACTAATTTGACTACTTCGACAGGTTCAACATTGGCTTCATAAAGTCTGAACCTGAACACAACTTACCTCGACAAACCTTAACAGGTTTCACGATCGACATACAACATATTGACATGCCTTGTCGGCATCTGTCGAACATCGATAAAATGTCTCTGTCTTTCAGTCATCTACGACAGTTGAACTTTAGAACCGTTATAAATTCATGTAACTGAATGTAATGGTAGTCACCTAAGCATCTCAACATTCTATATAAACATGTACATTATTGTAACAATAAACCAACCTTCATGGACATGAAGTAATAATATAAATTGGTTTGAATTCTTGCATATTGTCTATGTGCATACTTTTTGTCGATATAGTGTATTTCTTGCTTTACTTGTTCTTTTTCTAATCTTCTTCCATAACATTTATCTAATCATTCATTTGATTGTTGTCCCAAGCATGCACCTAGGAAGGACCGAGATCATTGTTGTCCCTTAATGGACTGAACATTCTCTATTTTAATAGTTTTCTAAACTAGGGTTTTTCTTATTGACGTGTAGGGCAATTTCTGTAGCATAGGTTGAGATTTTTGAAAATGTGGGGAGAAAATGTGTGGGAATCGTGGCCATATATCCCTTTCCCAAACATACCTACAGAAGGAAAAGGAATTCAATTTTGTTGCCCAGTTTGGTTTTTATGCCTTAGTTGAAATTTTCTTGGTGTCCCTTAATGGCCTTGGTAAGCAAGATGAAACTCACCATAACTTTAACCACATGGATTCGATGGAAAAATTGTTAGTTCCATTAGATTTGTGATGTCTAAGTGCCATTAGGGGCACCCCTGTTTGGTGGTTTCATGGAATGAAAGTTGTCTATTTTTGACATTTTTCTAAACTAGGTTTTTGCTCAGAGATGTGTTGTGTAATTTTTCCATGATAGGCTAAGATTTTGAAAACTGTGTCAAGCGAGTGCATCATGGTAATCACATTCATATTTACATTTACCAAACAAACTTGCAGAAGGTAATGGAACTCAATTCAGTTACTTGATTTGATTTTGTTTCCCCAGTTAAAATTTTCCTGGTGTCCCTTAATGACCTTAACAAGCGAGATGAAACTCACTATATCTAGAAAATAATGTCTCTGGTGGAAAAAAACACCAGTTCCATTGGATTTGTGAAATCCAAGTACCACCAAGGACACGCTCATCTGGTGGCTTCATGGATCGAAAGTTGTCTATTTTGACAATTTTCTAAACTAGGGTTTTTTTAAGTGACATGCAGTGTAATCTATGTACAATAGGATAATATTTTGCAAAATTTTGACAATGATTGCATGGGAATCGTGGTCATCTCTACCTTAATCAGACATGGAGGAGGAAAGAAAATTCAATTCTATTGTTCGGTTGGTTTTTATGCTCCTGCTTGAAATTTTCCTCGTGTCTTTGAATGGATTTTGTAAGAAATATGAAACTCGCCATAACTAAAAAAATAAGTCTTGGATGGACAAACAATCAATTCTTTTGGATTCGTGACATCCCAATTCAACTAAAAACATTCCTATTTGGTGTCTTCATGAACCGAACATTGTATATTTAGCTATTTTCCAAACTAGGGGTTTTCCCAATGATGTGTAGGGTAATTTATGCACCATAGGCTAATATTTTTTTAAATGTGGGGAGTGAGTGTATGGGCATCATGGTCATCTCTCTCTTTCCCAAACACACCTATAGGAGGTAACAGATTTTAGTTTCGTTGCTCGGTTTTGTTTTTATGCCCTCGTTGAAATTTCTTTGGTGTCCTTTAATGGCCTTGCAAAGAGAGAAGAAACTATCCATAACTCAATAACCATTGTTTCGATGGAAAACCGTAACTTCTATTGTATTTTTGGCATCCAAGTACCCTTGGGAACACCTGTGTTTTGTAGTTTCATGGACTAAAAGTTGGCTATTTTGATGTTTTCTAAACTAGGGTTATGCTCAGTGATATGCAGTGCAATTTTTGCATGATATGATAATATTTAGAAAAATGTGCCAAGTGAGTGCATGGGAATCATAGTCATCTCTTCCTTGTCCAAACACATTTGCAGGAGGAAACAAAACTCAATTTTGTTTCTCATCTTGGTTTTTATGTCCCCACTTGAAATTATCTTGGCGCCCCTCAATGACCTTCAAAAGAAATATGAAATTCTCCATAACTCGCAAACCATAGCTCTGATGGATAAACTATCAGTTTCTTTGGATTCATGGCATCCAAGTACTATAGGGGGAACCTTTGTCCAGTGGCTTCATTGACTGAAAGTTGTCTATTTTGATGGATTTCTAAACTAGGGTTTTGTTAAGTGACATGCTATGTGATTGGTGTACAATAGGATAATATTTTGAAACATTTTCTAAATGAATACGTGGAAATCACAAGCATATCCCCCTTTCCCAAAAAAAATTGCAAGAGGAAACATAACCCAATTCCATTGCTCGATTTAGTTTTTCCTTTGGTTAAAATTTCCTTGGTTTCCCTAAATGGCCTTGGGAAGCGAGATGTAACTTTCCATAAATAAAAAAACAGTTGCTGTGATGGACAAACCATAAGTTCCAATGGATTCATGCCACCTAATTACCTCTAGGGACACTCTTCTTTGATGAGTTAATGCACTGAAAATTGTCTATTATGATGGTTTTCCAAACTAGGGTTTTGCTCAATGACATGCAATGCAGTTTATAAACAATAGGCCAAAATTTTGAAAAATATGTTGAGCAAGTGCATGGCCATCACAATTATCTTACCTTGGCCCAAACACACTTGTAGGAGGCAACAAAAATCAATTTCGTTTCTCGGTTAGGTTTGTATGCCCTTGGTTAAAATTTGCATGGTGTCCCCTAATGGCCTTAGGAAGCAAGATGAAACTAACCATAACTTGAAATCAGTGGCTATAATGGAAAAACCCTCAGTTCCATTGGAATCATGAAATCCTAGTACCACTAGAAACGCCCCTATCTCGTGGCTTCATGGACAAAAAATTGTCTATTTTTACGGTTTTTTAAACTAGGGTTTTCTGAACAATAGGCCAAGATTTTGAAAAATGTGTCGAGAAAGTGCATGGAATCACAATTATATCTCTGTTACCTAAAAACACTTGTAGGATCAATGAAACTAAATTCCATTTCTCAATTTGGTTTTTATGCCCCCGGTTGAAATTTTACTGGTGTCCATTAATAACCTTGGGAAGAGAGATGAAACTCACAATAACTTGAAAATCGTGCCTTCAATGAAAAAATAAACATTTCAGACGGATTCTTAACATTTCATTACCATTAGGTATACCCCTATCTAGTGGATTCATCGACCAAACATTGTCTATTTTGTCAGTTTTCTAAACTAGGGTTTTACTCAATGACAACATGCAATTTCTGAATAATGGGCCAAGATTTTGGAAAATGTGCCGAGCGATTGTGTGGGCATCAAAATAATCTCTCCATTTCCCAAACACACTTGTAGGAGGTAATGGAAATCAATTCCTTTGCTTGGTTTGGTTTTTATGCCCTTGGTTGATATTTGATTGGTGTCCCTAAATGGCCTTGGGAAGCGAGATGAAACTTGCCATAACTAAAAAAAAGAGGATCTAAAGGACAAATTATTAGTTCCATTATATTCGTTACATCCAACTACCACCTAAAACACCCCTATCTAGTGGACTCATGGGCCAAAAGTTGTCTATTTTGATAGTTTTGTTATTGGTTGTTCAACCATGTTTGTGCTCTAGTTTTACTGTACAGTCATCCTAGAAGGGGTGTGGGGGGGAGGACCATCCCCCCAACTGGGGGGTCCAGGGGCCAATGGGGGTTTGGGGGTGAATCCCGTAAACAAAATTTGTGGGATGCTTGTTGGTGAAACGTTTACAGGAACATGGTATTGGGTGACCCATGGTATTTTCCCATGGGAATTCCCATATAAAAGGAAATAATTGTAATACAATTATGTATTATATTGTAGCACTATAGAACAATATTTGTGATTGCATGAGAGACTATGAGAGAGTGAAGAGGATGTGAAGAATAGATTTTGTAGGTTGTATCCTTTAATTTTGTTGGATGGTATAATAATAAAGGCCTGGAAATTTCTGTTTGGATGGTAGGATTATAATTCTCACTTGTCCAAATTGGTTAATTATGCCTAAATTAGGAGTCTTTTTAGTCATTATTGAGTCACTAGTACCATTGGGTCCACATGGCGTAATTGGGACACATGTACCAGTTACTAGAGTGTGGGGAACACTAATAGAGGATAAATTCCACTCATTGCATTTGCATGCATCAGTTTATGCACCTCCTAGACCAATCCCTACAATTTAGGAGCCACTGGGAGTGCCGACACCAACCTCCTTTAGTTGATATCATTTGGTGACTACTGAGGCCTAGGTATGATTTAGTTACATTTAGTTGCAGTCAGTTACATTCAATTTGCGCTAGTATTTTAATGATGCATGTGGAAAGGAGCCTTTTCTCATGTACCAAATAAGTTAGACTAGTTTAACTGATCTTACTAATTGATCCACTGATTTAGAAAACTAGAGTTAGCTACACTACTACATATGGCTCAAAATTCCCATGACAGTTTTCCACGAATAAGTTAAAATCCAATTTTTTCGTGGAATAGCAATTTAAATTTTTGGAAAAAAATGAAAATGTCCTCGACGATCGTCGCTATAGAGATAAATATTCCATAATGTTTATATAGTGATGGATGATCTTTTATATAGCCACGTATAGTCCATAACATTTATATAGTGATATGATCCTTAGAGTCATACCAAATAGCCTAGGTCTTTATTCTCCAATCTTCCTCTTTATCAAACACCAAATTACTTTTTGAACTTCCATAGACCTAATCCTTGATATTTCCTCCTCATCAAATAGTCTGGGATAATAGATTGAGAATTTTTTCGACCTCCATAAGAACCCTGTCCATATCCCTATACTTCTCTTCTACCCATGGATCCAAATTCTCTTTGACCAACCATAATGAAGATCCAAGTTGTGAACGCAAATTCACTAGAAAGAGTGTCAAATGTTTCCATTTTTTTTTACGAGAGCCTAATACTCTAGATTCAGAGCCTAGTAAGGATTATATTAAAAGCGGTCCTTGTATTCTATTCACCTATACACAACTCTAAGGAAATGGGGAAATTATTCGAGCACCTCAAAGAGTTCACCCATGACTAATAACTAGAGAGGTTTTCCACGCATGCATGGTGGATCAAAATCCATCCAACTTTACAACAACGTGTTTTATTAGGAAAATTTTTGGGTGACAATGGATATTGTGTCAGTATATGAAAGGATAACATATAATTCTAGTATTTGATAACACCAAATTTTGTTGATCCATTCATATTTTATGCCCCCATGACCACCTTCACATATATCATTCTAAGGGATTTGGGATAAAAGTTGTTATATTTTCTTAAGATATGATTAGATTATCTAGGATATTTATCTGAAAGAATAACAAGTACAACAAAATTATTTAGATATAAAATATAAAAAATACATAAACATTTTCATCGGGGAAACATAAAGGAGAAAACCCCGCAAACTTCTTCAGAATACTAAGATGATCAAAATAAATAATAAGAAATGTTCAACAGTTATCTTTCTCTCCTCCTCCAACTGTCTCTCTCTTTGAAATGCGTTATAGAGTGTGTGTGGTGTGTATAAATGAGACAGAGTGCCTCCCTATTTATACCCTTTCAAGTCACTGAACAAATATAATACTCGATCCTACATTTCATCTCACATGGGACCCACTTCTCTTAGAGAGACCATAATTACATATTACATGATGTTATACTGGGGACTATTGCTCCGACTTACAATGGAGGTTGTACCTCAAGGTATAGACACAATTTAGGCATCCCATAAAGGGTCAACACACATCCCTAATGGGGGTACAACAAGATACAATGATAATATACATCATAATATCTTTTGAAGTTATAAATACATCAACACTCCCTCTTAACTAGGAAAGTATTCTCTCTCTATAGAATCATCAACACATCTGGTCATTTATTCATCACGGAGTCATAGAGTCTTCATCATAGCTGCTTCCATCAACTTCTTATAATTTGATCATCATCCCATACTATCTATAATCATAAGTTTATACAGTGTCGACCCTTTTTCATGCTGGATGTAGGCCTTGTCCTCTGCCAGGTATTCATCTACAGTGCCAGCCCTTTTTCATGTTGGATGTAGGATTATTCCTCTTCGATGTCTTCATCATCTCTGCACGCAAGCCATCTAGTAGGTACATCTTAGGACTTATTAAATGCCTCTTGCAAAACCTGCAAGATCTCCCAGGACTGATTATATGCCACTGTAAAACCTAAAGGAGCATCCTAGGACTGATTACATGCCTTGCAACACATGTGTACCCTACTATTACCTCATCATCTTCATATCATCTCATTGTCACATGGAGTATAGCCTAGATACTCATAACAAAACACTGACATTCGTCAGCATGGTAGGACAAACCTACTACCATCTGGGAAATGATTCAGCACTTACATCCATTGGCATGGTAGGACACACCTACTACAATCTGGGAACAGATCCAACACTTACATCCAATGGCATGGTAGGAGAAACCTACTACCATTCGAGAAAGGCTCTTCACTTACATCCAACCATGGGAGGCCCATCCTTCCACCATGTCAGAAAGGCTCTACACTTACATCCGACCATGGGAGGCCTAGCCTGCCACCATGTTAGAAATGATCATCACTTACATCTGACCATGGGAGGTCTAACCTGCCACCATGTTGGAAACTATTTTCACTTACATACGGCCATGGGAGGCCCAACCTTCCACCATGTTAGAAAGGCTCAGCACTTACATACGACCATGGGGGGCCTAGCCTACCACCATGTTTAAAAGGATCTGCACTTACATATGATCATGGGAGTCCCAGCCTCACACCATGTCAGAAAGGCTCATCATTTACATTCCACTATGGGAGGCCCATCCTGCCACCATGTAGGAAAGGATCAACACTTACATCTAACCATGGGAGGCCCAGTCTTCCACCATGTCGAAAAGGATCAACACTTACATCCGACCATGGGAGGCCCATCCTGCCACCATGTTGGAAAGGATCAACACTTATATCTAACCATGGGAGGCCTAGCTTGCCACCATGTTGGAAAGGATCAACACTTACATCTGACCATGGGAGGCCCAACCTTCCACCATGTCAAAAAGGCTCTCAAACTCATCACTTCACCTTGGAAGCAACCTTGATATGAAGTACGCACTGGAACTTCACTACTCCTCTCCACATCATACAAAAATGCAAGTCTAATCAATCAAATCAAATAGTAGCTTTCAAAAAAAACATATTACCTCACAAATATACGAGAAAGTGGCAATATATTTTTCCTTGGTTGTACTCAGCTCCATGTAGGACTACATCCTGCCAAACCAGTAGCCCATACTATATCTCAAACTGTACAAGAAACCCAAGGTGATATTCTTCTTAGTGGTGCTACCAATCTGAATCAACAGAACCATGCAGGTTAGTCTTACGATTTGTATCATACTTAAGCTCATACTCAACTGTACCCTTCAGGTACCTCACTGCATGCTTTGCAACCAGGTGAGCATGTCTCAGATCTATCAGGAACTGGCTCAGGTTGTTCATATCAAATCATTTTTCTCATCTTGTATTCTTTAGGCACATTAATGAACAAATCATCTGACGATACATCACAGCATCAACTGTCTCTGATGAAGAATCACTTAATAGCTTCAGGTTCGATGCCATAGTTGTGGCCATGGCCTTGCATTCCATCATCCCAAACCTCTCCAGTATCTCCACTGCATACTTCTATTATCCAAGAGAGATTCCATCTACACTTCGCCACACCTCCATGCCTAGAAAGTAGTGCATCATACCCAAGTCTTTCATCTCGAACTCGACAGAAAGTCTCCTTCTTGCATCTTTAATGAGTTCCTCTTTTCCTGTCAGGAACAAGTCATTGACATATAACAGGAGAATCACTAGTATTCTACCTTCAACCTTGAATAAAAGGTTGGAATCCTCATTACTCTCAGTAAATCCTAGAGCCATCAGTAATTTGTCCATCCTATCGTACCACATCGAACCTCGAGATCTTCTGCAGTCACTCCCTTTCAAGCAGAGCATCATTATCCCTCTACCTTTCATACTCTACGTATTGAAACATTATGTACTGGAGTAACAAGTAGATTCTTCTGATACTAATATTCTATGTATCCATCTAGGGTCACTAGATACCAAGATCCTCTATCTTGAACTTTTTGAAAATTTCTTCTCGCACCCGTCTGTGAGCTTCTCATCCTCTATAGGCTTTCATATCCAACCTTATAGCAAAGGTTAATATCTTCATCACTCTAGGAGATATTCAAGCTCCTCATGTATTATTTATACCATGCATGCCTTCATAGATCATACAAGGCCTCCTTCAATTTGCACACATGAGTCTTCCTGTCACGTGTCTCAACTCCTAGTGGCTACAAATGTCTCTTCGCAGCCTATGTCTTCTTTCCATGAGAAGCCTCATGCTACGAATATTTCCTTGTATCCCATGATGTTTCCATCTATTGCATGTTGGATCTTGTAGATCCATATGGAAGACACTACAGAATTCCCTTCAGGTCTCAATACTGCATCCTAGACATCATTCTTCTTGAACTGGTGCTCTCCTTCCCTTTCTTCTTGGCTACTTCTTCATAGCTGGAAGGCTCTGCATCAATGATGTCACTCAATAGTGTCACATAACTAAACTGTGTCCAAGGTCTCTTTCTTTCTTTGGAAGTCTCGTCATACTATTCTTCATCTACCGTTCTCTTTATATTTTTCTGAAGCTCTTTCTTTCGCTATGGTGTCTTTGACCTGAGAATCTTCAGGTTCCTCTTTTGAATTGTCGTCACCTTGTTCTTTGGAATGATCTACAGGTCAAGTTCATTTGCATGATTAGTAACATATCATAATTTTCAAAACATATTAATAGTGACAAATATATGTCATATATCCATGCGGCTATTTTAGCCAATGCTACAACATTCATCCATATCATGTATACATACAATAACTTCTAGATGCATTCTACCCTAATGGTATTAAGAGTGTGTACTACTCCTAATATTACAACAAAGAGGTTTCAATCTATATAAGTAGTAATGGATTGTTGTATAAGATCATTGACTTCTTACCCATCATGTGTAATTCAGTAGTATAAATGTAAATACTCAAACATGCATAACACATCAACTGAATATAAACAAATGCATAACCAAACAATATGAAATGACAATTGAATACTTATCTTTATTTGTTTCATGGGTAGACTCCTTCTTGAGCCTTCGGCTTCATCATCTTTTTCATTCATAACAACATCATTTCTTATCCAAATGCTAAGATGGATAAGAGGTTATTCAAGAATTGAGTCCTTTTATATTCCTCATCGCTTGAGGGATCTTCTTTGAATATTGAGATATTGATCTTTAGTTGCTCCCATATTCTCTTTTCTTATTGTGAGTCGAGATTCTTCTTGTGTGCACTCTTCTCGGAGTCTGTTGAAGGTAATAACTTCCTTTCGGCACACATTTCTCGAATGAATTAATCCCATGATCTTGGGAGGGCATTCAAGGCGGTTATAAAAATATCTTATTCTTCTTCGATTGCTTCATCATAGCATCAAACACTTCCTTTTGGTGTCTTCAAGGATGACACATGAGGGATGAGATGATCTTTAATAGAATCTACAATGACTCTCTTGGCTCTAGCCTTAGCCTCATCTCCCTTTGGCTCCTAGAACTTTCTTACTAAAATACTGATCTAAGTCAATTTCTTCAAGGATCACAGAGGTCCTATACTTTCATACCTGGAATTTGTCAGCTTCATGAAGCTTGTCATCAAGATGGTGTTATTAGTCAGTTTTAAATGAGAACCTCAAATTTAAATAGAAAAAATTTAGATCTTACCGATTTGATGTGTCCGTGTTGGTTCTCGAGTTGGTTGATCTAGGGTTTGTTAGAGAAACCCTAATTTTCAAAACTTGGAATTTCAAACTTCTGATTGGTTAGAAATATGGGACTCTTCAATGAGAGTTGTCCAATGTACTCATTTTCTGAAAAAATTGGAGGGAAGCTCCCGAAATACGAAGCCCTAATTTTCCAATTTCTTCTGCATAAATGACTGATATTGATTATGTTGTATCTCTAAAGTTTTGGATCCTTAAGGTCTAAAAATTCTCATTGTGATATCATGATAAGTCTTATTTCCAACCCCATGGGTTATAGAAGAAATGGATTCTCCAAGTGGTGCTTATTCTTAGTTTCTCAAGTTTACTATTTTGGAGACTATTCTTCATAGAAAACTTGTACGGACTACCACATGTCACTTTTTAACTTCATGGGTCAGAAAAACGTACCGCATAAACTACCGTCCATTCCCTACTTGTAAAATCTTGAGAAATTTCATTCGGACCTTACTAGCCTGAGATATACAAAATCTCTCTAGGTCACTTGTTTATGACTGTATTCTGGAGGAGGCTGGAAGCCTGATTTGGAGAAACCACATCTCTTGAATCATAGAGAATATGAGGCTGAAACATTTACACATTGTACAACACGAATTTATATTCGGCCTGTAAACTTTTTGGCTTCTAATCCTTCTCCAATATCGTGTTATAGTGAAATTTCTAGAATGACTAAATTCAGTCTTCTAGGGTTTTTAGGCATGAAACCCTAATTTCCATTAGCTTCCATTGTAGTTGTATTTCGGGTACATAGTGAAACTTCTCTGATTCAGAAACTGCTACCACCAACAGATGCGCCCTAATGAGGTGATTTAGCACATCCCTCCTTGCTTGATCATCTGTTGAGAAAACACCTTCAACTAGGAATCCCTAGTTCCCACAGCTGCACAATGCCTTCTTTCAGAGAGGCTCTCTTACCATGTTAGATTTTCTTAAGATCTGATTAGCTCATCTAGGATATTTATCTGAAAGAATAAAAAGTACAACAAAATGCATAATATATAAAAGATACCCTAGACACAAAGATTTTCATCAGGGAAACCATAAAGGATAAAACCCTGCAAACTTCTTCAGAATAGTAAGATGACCAAAAATAGTAATAAGAAATGTTCAACAACTATCTTTCTCTCCTCCTCTGTCTGTCTCTCTCTCTCAAACGCCTTAAAGAGTGTGTGTAGTGTGTATAAATGGGGGAGAGTTCCTCCTTATTTATACCCTTTCAATTCACTGGCCAAATATAAGACTCGGGCCTACATTTCATCTCATATGGGGCCCACTTCTCCTAGAGAGACCACAATTACATATTACATGATGTTATATTGGGGACTATTTCCCTGACTTACAACGAAGGTTGTACCTCAATATCTAGACACAATTTAGACATCCCGTAAAAGGGTAACACACATCACCAATGGGTGTACAACAACATACACTAATAATATACATCAGAATATTTTATAAAGTTACAAATACATCAACACAACTTGCAACTCATTATAAAATCTAAATCTAGATTTGATAAAATGTTGGCTCCATTGGACTCAATACATTAGAATACCTCTAGAGGCATCCTTATACTTTTCCTAAAACCAAAATATGGTTTTTCAAGGGATTTTTGGAGCTATATTTTATCTAGATAAGGAACATTTAAAAGAAGTTGGATATTGGGTTCATAAATTAAGACAGTTAAAACCAAAATAGATGTTGTAATATAGGTTACGTGACCAATAAAAAAACAATTAAACATTCACATAAAATAATAAAATTAATACCAATATATAAGTACATCTTAAACTCCATATTTATATTAATCCTAAGCTCCATTAAAAAATAATAAGCATGCCAGTATTTGATTGATGACGACATGTAATTTTGTTGCTCCATTCATTTTTTACACCATTTGGAGCATTTCACATTTCTCGCTAAAGAATACTGGGTTGTGAGTTGCATGCTTCTTCACATTTTTTTGTTTAAAACACAAACCCTTGTTTTTTTCCATCCTTGAGAGCTTATTTTTTTCAGGAATTCCCTCGATCAAATTCCAATCCTGCTTCTATCGCCATGGGGTTAGAAAAAGAGAAAAAAATCCACCTCTAGAGAAGCTCTATCACGCAGCTACGCTTCTAGGAGAAGCTGAAGAAGAAATCCAAGTCCTCAATGAATAAAACAGATTGGTTATAAAATTCAGCCCAATTCAACGCCATTTGATGCCCCTCGTTATGGTTGGACTAGACATCGTGGCCATGATGGCTTATACGAGGTATGTAAAACAACATATTTTTTCATTCCCATCCTCAAGAAATTAAGGGAGAATTCTGCAAGTGATGGGGTTAGGGATCTAATTTTCTCGCCGACTAGAGAGATCGAGCATTAGACATTTAAATTTTCAAGGAGTTATGTAGCTACACAGGTCAGTGATGAGTTCTATTTATGCCTTCAAAAAAATTTGGTATGAATTGTATGACCTGCAGGGTTTCTTTCGGTTACATTTTTGTTTGTCTTCAGGGTTAAAGTTTCTTAACGTTAGGGTTTTTGTTTTCTGCACACCTTTATACTATTCTTGTTGGTGGTGACAACAAGGAGACTCTATTTGACGAACGAGAAAAAAATCCAGATATTATTGCAAATCCTGGTCGTATCATGCATCATCTTGCTGAGGTAGACGATTTGTCTCTGGGAAATATGGAATATGTTGGTTTTTTTGAGGCACGCCATTTATTTGATATGGGTTCTGCATACTAAATATGAAAAATAGTTTCTCGGTTGTTTGAGAATTGTCAAACTCTATTTTTTAGTGCAACTCTACCTCAGCTACTCGCCGAATTTGCCATAATTTCATAATTTTTTAGTGCAACTCTACTTGCCGAATTTCATATTTTTTTGTTGGTGAGTGGTTATGCTTTTAGTTTCTGGCCTCAGAGAGTCTTTTGCTGAGCCAGCTCTGACTTCTCTGGTTGAGAATGAATTCGATGTACTTTTTTTGTAGAATGTATCAATAATTATATAGTAAATAAGACAAATGTTTTCTTTATTCTCAGTGGAGTTAGTTCTGGTTAAAACCATTAATTATTTAATGCAGTAATGCTCATGGACTAACACTTTTTTAATGCTCCCAGATAAATTTGTGAATTGCATTGTTGTGTTCATTCGATGAAGATTCTATTGGAACCTCAATTGCACTCTCTCATAACTTTATCTTATTATTGTTAGGTTTTTATCATTTACGCTAGCATTAACTTAGTGTCTTAACTGAGAGAATAACAAGCACAACAATCAAACACATAAGACATTGAACACAAAGATTTTCCTCAAGAAAACCACAAAGGATAAAACCCCACAAGTTCTTCAGAGATAGAATCGGCACCAATAGAAAAGCCCCAAAAACAGTAAGATGATATCCTGACAACAGTAACCTCTTTCTCTCTAGCCCCAGCAACTTCTTTTTCCTCGGCTATGGGCTACAACTGAGTGTGAGTGATTGTGTGATAAATAGAGAGGCTCACTCTCTATTTATATTAATTCCCGACTTGACAATGACTCGCTAGGTCCGACTTCTCTAGGAGAGTCTAATAACCTTAGTGCCCCGGAACTATGGGGACTTTAACCCTTGAATAATAGGAGGGTTACCCACAATGACTTGACATGACTTGTTTACATTATAAAACCTCCCAATAGGAACATTAGGGCATGACATGACTCTAATACATTACAGACACTTCCCGTAATAAACATCGGGGTACAAGACATAAGATATACAAGTGAATACATTCTGAAGTTACAAATACATCAACACTCCCTCTTAACTAGGAAGGTATTCTTTCGACACAATTTTCAGCACTGATCTTTTTCTCTGTATCGACTGGATCATCTCGTCATCTTCATGTTCAAGTTATCTTCATCTTCAAGTATTCTTCATCTTCAATTTGCCTTCATCTTCAAGTCATCATCGTCTTTAGGTCTTCTTCATCTTCAAGTCATCTTCGTCTTCAAGTCTTCTTCATCATGGGATCTAGATCATCACAACTGTTGGATCATCACTACTAGATCATCATCTGGATCATCACTTGATCTGGATCATCATCAAGTATGGATCATCATCACATCTGGATCATCATCATCGGTGCTATCTCAAAATGGTGCTATCTCTTGATTCTTCTCGTCACAGAAATTTCTACAGAGCTAGCCCTTTTTCATGCTAGTTGTAGGCCTAGCCTTCGTGTAGGTCTTCAATGCTTATATCTGACCCTAAGTCAGAATAGCCCACCTAGCTCTTACATCTGACCTCATCTTGTCAGAAAGGCACGCCCAACACTTGCATTTGACCTCATCTTGTCAGAAAGGCCCAGCACTCACATTTGACCATGTCTAAACACATTGCGCCATAATGGCTCGGCACTTATATCCGACCATGTCTGAACACACCGCATCGGAAGGGCTCTGCACTTACATATGGCCATGTTTGAAAACAGTGCATCGAAAGGGATCTGCACTTACATCCGACCATGTTCGAAAACACCGCATCGAAATGGCTCTGCACTTACATCCAACCATGTTCGAAAACACCGCATCAGAAAGGCTCTCAGTCCTAAACTAAGGATTCCTAGTAACTGACCAGGTGCCTCCATTCTCCTAGAGAATGGCATCAGCCCTTATATCTGATCATGTGAGACTGCATCCCTTAGTGATATCAGAATTTCCCTCAGTCCGAGACTGAGTATTCCTGGTAACTAACCAGGTGCCTCCATTCCAAGAATGGCATTCAACACTTATATCTGATCATGTAGGAACCAATCCTACAGTCACATCAGAATAGCTCAATAGTCACATCTGACATGGAAGGAACCAAATCCTCTCACCATGACAGAATGGCTCAGCCCTTACATCTGACCATGGAAGGAACCTAATCCTCTCACCATGTCAGAATGGCTCTAGGTCTCATCATTTCCCTTTTGAGGGAACCTCGATCTGGAGAACACCAAGCTTCTCCCCGAAGTACTCAAACTTCACTCTGGCCAATGGCTTCATCAACACATCAGTTATCTGTTCTTCCATTGCAACATACTAGAGCTTTGTTGCTCCTCTTTGCACCATATCCTTGATATAGCGATACTTGATCTCAATATGCTTCGACTTGTCATGGAACACCGGGTTCTCCGACAACTTCACACAACTCACGCTGTCACAATATATACAAGTAGCATTCAACTGAAGATCAAATAAATTAGACATTAGCTTTCTCAACCACACTACCTCGTAACGAGTTCAACAAGTTGTGACATATTCTGATTCAGTTGTACTCAGTGCCACACAGGACTGCTTCCTGCTAAACCAAGATATCATACCTGATCCCATACTAAAGCAGCATCCTAAAGTGCTCTTCCTATCAATGGAACTGCCTGCCCAATCTGAATCAACATAACCCTCTAGGTTAATCTTCTGATTTTCCTCGTACTTGAGCCCATAATCAACTGTACCCTTCAGGTACCTCAGAATATGCTTTGCAGCAATCAAGTGAACATGTCTCGGATCTGTCAGGAATTGGCTCAAGGTGTTCATAGCAAAGAAAATATATGGTGTCGTGTTCGTCAGGTACATCAAGGACCTAATCATCTAATGATACATCGTAGCATCAACCACTCCTAATGAAGCATCACTCAATAGCTTCAGTTTCGATGCCATAGGTGTGGTTATGGCCTTGCAGTCCATCATCCTGAATCTCTTCAGAATCTCTACTGCGTACTTCCATTGTCCAAGGAATATTCTGTCTGCATTCTGCCACACCTCCATGCCTAAAAAATAGTGCATCATACCCAAGTATTTCATTTCAAACTCGGTAGCAAGTTTCATCTTCGTATCAGCAATCAACACATCCATACATGTTACAAATAGATCATCCACATACAGTAGGAGTATCACTGGGTTGCCATCTTCAACCTTGTAGTAAAGGTTGGAATTTGCTTTACTCTTGGTAAATCCCAAACTGGATAGAAAGCCATCAATTCTGTCATACCATGTCATGGGTACCTGTTTCAAACCGCACAGGGCTTTCTTCAATCTACACACATGAGACTCCATGTCATGTGTCTCAAAACCAAGTGGCTTCTCCACATACACTTCCTCTTCTACTACACCATTCAAGAAAGCAGTCCTGACATCCATATGGTGTATCTTCCATTTCATCACTGCAGCCAGAGAAAGTACTGATCTGATGGAAGTGTATCTGGCTACAGGTGCAAAATTTTCTTCATAATCTATTCCTTCTTTCTGGGAGAAGCCATGAGCCACGAATCTTGCTTTATATTTCTCTATGCTACCATCTACAGCATGCTTGATCTTGTAGATCCATTTAGAAGTTGCAATGGATTTCCCTTCTAGTCTTGGGACAACATCCCAAACATCATTCTTCATGATCGATTGATACTCTTCTATCATAGCATCCTTCCATTCTTTCATTTCTACTGCTTCTTCATAGTTGGAAGGTTCTTTTTCAATAATGTCACATAAAAGTGATACATAACTGGAGCAGGACCTAGTTCTCTGCCTTCCTCTGTGTGTTTCTTCTAAAGCTTCATATCTTTCTGCACCTTGGATAATTTCACGTACCCAAGTAGGTTTCATCTTGTGAGGATTCTTCTCCTGAGGTGGATCCACAGGTTCTTGAGGTTCTTCTAATTCTCGATCCTCTTCTTGAATTTATTCATTCATGGTTGCATCATGAATTCTGGATGCTTCTGTTTCTTCAGGTTCTTCAGTTGGTCTCTTCCTGGATTTGAGGTAGGCTGAATCTTCGCCAAATGTTACATCTCTGCTGATGTCAATCTTTTTGAATCCTGGGAAGTATATTCTGTAAGCCTTCGAGCTTTCAGAGTGTCCCACAAATATACCCTTCTTTCCTAAAGGATCTAGCTTCGTCCGCTTTTCTTTCGGAATGTGTATGTATACAAGACAGCCGAATATTCTGAGATGGTTGACTTCTGGTTTCTTGCCAGAGAAGACTTCTTCAGGTGTCTTGTTCTTGAGTACTCTATGTGGAGTACGGTTCTGTACATATACCATTATTTTGGCAGGTTCTATCCATAGATGAATGGGAATATCTTGATCATGAAGCATGGCCCTTGCTGCTTCCATGATTGTTCTATTCTTTATTTCTGCAATCCCATTCTGTTGTGGATTATATGGAGTGGATAACTCCCTCTTAATCCCTGAGTATTTGCATAGCTCTTTGAATTCATTTGATGTGAATTCTCCGCTATTATCTTATTGAAAGGTCTTGATCTTCTTTTCAGTGTGGTTCTCGATCAAGGCTTTGAATTCCTTGAACTTGCTGAATACTTCATCTTTGTTCTTCATAAAGTATATCCATGTCTTTCTAGAAAAATCATCACTAAAAGAAACATAGTATACATACCTACTTAGTGAACTGGATGACATTGGGCTGCATACATCGGAATGAATGATTTCCAAGATTCATTTTGCCTTGCTCTCGCTACTTAGAAATGTCTTCTTTGTGTTCTTCTCTTTTGCACATCCTTTGCATACACCTTCATGTTTTATCTGCATTTCTGGGAGACCTTCAACAACTTTAATTGCAAGTGGTAGTTCTCTGGAATGCACATGTGCAAGCCTGCTATTCCAAAGCACATTTGGTTCTACCAAGACATGAACCAAAGCTTGTTTTGGTTGTCCCTTCAATTTGTATAGTCCTCCTTCTTGTTCCCCAATCACTACTGCATCATCAAAACACTTTCCCTTTAGCCACATGAGGACTTGGCCATCTACAAATGCAACCCTCATTCCTTTTGCATCCAATGCAGATATGGAGAGGAGGTTCTTCTTTAGTCCAGGTACAAACAATACATCTTTCATCTTGATATAATTTCCAGAGTCTAGCTTGTATGAGGATTCACCACTACCTTTTATTGGATACTAGTAGTCATCTCCGAGTTTCACCTTGTGAGGTGATTCATGTTCAGATAATTTCACAAAGGATTCCTTAAATCCCGTCATATGTTTGGAAGCACCATTGTCTATAAGCCAATCATTGCTACCATGTGTGATAGTTCCTGTGAGAGTGGAAATTAGAACATATTCTTCATCACTTGAAGAATCATCACTATATTGTATGTTTCTCTTTGTGGAAGGTTCATCATCCTCCGCAGCATGAGCATGATGTCTTCTCTTGTTTCCCTTCTTCTTGTGAGAGCTACTTTTGTTTCTAGGATAATCTCTAGCAAAGTGTCCTCTTTCATCACATGTATAGCAAATGTACTTAGACCTATCTCTAGGCTTTATAAAGTTACTCCTTTGGTGAGAGTGCTTACCTCTGTGGTCACTAGTACAAAATGAGGAATTAGCTACTAGGTGACTAAAAATTCTAGTTACCACAGGTTTTCCAAGTGATTTACTACTAAATATGAGCAATTTGGATTGACTCAACTATAAACGACTAAAATTAACGACTAATTTGGTCACGAGTTAACAAATTTGACTATATAATAAGTGACAGAGTTAAAAACGACTAAAATAAATGACTAATTTAGTCACGACATAAAAAATGAGTAGCTAGAAGAATATGAATTAGTCATTTATGTTAGTCATTTTTAATTGTGTCATGGAAAATTACAAATTTGGCAATGAAGTGTAATTTTTGTAAGTTGTCTACCTTCTATTAGTAATATTAATGCCATGCACCTCGATCTTCATAGATCCAACAAAGCAATTGCATGAACTTTTAGCCTTATGGGGGTTTTTATGGTTTGCAAAAAAAAAAAACTTCTCTAGCTTTCTATTTTTGGCGAATCAAAGGTCATGATAATTGATTGGGCTAGAAGTCTCACCAAGTTGTAGTCACTGAGTTATATATGATTGTTGGTTGAAAATGATTGGGCTCCTAAAGAATTGTTTTCTTTCTTTATCCTTCAGGCATGTACCTGTACAGGGAGTTCAATTCTGACGCGGACCTACTGTGTTGAATACTTATGCTAAGAGGACTAGATTTACAAGTAATTTGTCTGAATCTAAGAAGATGCTTGAAGACACATCTAAGAAGAGTAAATGGAATTGGAATTCAGGAAATTCTAAACATGGTGATAAGATTGGTGTCGGTGGACAGAAATTGAAACTGACAAATATTGGTATTGAGCTTCACGTTGGGTCTCCACTGCCTTCAGAATGGCATCATTAATGTTTAGACCTTCAGGTTTGTTCTGTGTTTTTCTTGATTATCTATTGTGTTTTTTTTCTATTCATGTTTTTTTTCTTTGTTGTGGATGTGGTGGAGATGAAATGGCTAGATCATAATTCCATTACAGTAACAAAGGAATGCTACACCTGCAGATGCACTATAATAGGCCATAAGGATCAAATCTATTATTGGATATCCTGTGATTTTCACAAGTTGCAGCCCCGAAAATAGGTCAGACCTACCCAGGTTCATAATAATATTGCTATGTTTACAGATAAAACTCAGGAACTAACAATTCAAGGGTTGGTAGACCAAAAAAGTTGTGTACAAGATTTCAGACTAAATGTTATAATATATAAGAATTTCCTCACTTCAAGGTTCAAGGGAGGGACCTAGACTCTTTACTTTCCCTACGGGACCCATTCCAGAAACACTTACGGGAGGAGTTGTGCAAGTATTTACCTGCTGTTGCACCTCTTTTTTTGTAGTAAAGAATAATTCTTTCCCAAATACGTCTAAAACTGTGTAATCTGCTTAATATTGTTATATTTGTAAGATTCATGAGCAGCCCCCAGGAATTGTAAGACTCATTGATTAACTTTGGGGATTACAACAATCTCATATGAAAATAAGCCTTCCATTACTCTAAGAATCCAACCTTTTAACGGACTAATTCAGAATATATTTTTTTTTCAGAAAGAAAAAAGCATGTCCTTGTTATTCTTAGAAGAATCAAAGGTCATTAGTACAATCATCCCATAAGCGGGTTACATACCAAAACAGCCCACAAGAGTTCTGCCGGGGGGAAAGGCATAACAACAATAAAGAAAGATCCCATCAAAAAACTGTCTCATCATAAAGTGAGGACTGTCTTCTCATCCACATCTACCGAGTGCCAAAGGGCTCTGAACAACATTCTAAAAGTGAGCACTCTTTCAATCATAACATATATGAGGGAAATGAAAAAATTCCTTTATCATGCTCAGAAGAGCTGAAAAGTGTCCTGAGAAACCAAATGGTTCTCAAAATATTCCTTAACACTGCCTTTACCCTGAGGAAAAGAGAGTGCAGATTTAGAGAGACGGTCAGCCATCTGATTGTGCTCTCAGTAAATGTGAGTGAAAGGCAGGTCCTGAAAGCTAGAAATTAGCTTTTTTGTCTCCCTACACCAATGAACCAGATCAAGTGAAAAGAGAGCAGTCGATCCCATTGATGAATTGATGATTAATTGAGAATCACCATATACATGGGATAGGGGGATCCCCATCATTTGGGAAGAGAGAAGAAGTTCCCATAAGATGAGCAATTCCGCTTTGGTTTTAGTGCCATATCCGACCCCCAGCGAGAACTCTAAGTAGTGGGAGTCATTTAAATATAAGCAAAAACCTACACCAGCGGTCATACAGTTTGATGCACCATCAATGAACCCGCAGGGAAAAACCTTGCAGGGGGGCTTCCCCAAAATTATGCTTCTTGTTTTTTTAGTAACAGTCAGAGGAGGGAGAACTTGTACAGATGTAATAATTTTCTGAACAATACTGAAGATGTTCCTTCGTTTCCCCTCGAAAATTTCCTGGTTGCGCACCTTCCAACGTTTAGTAGCTCGCCCGACCCAAGAAGGGCGAGGGACGAACCCACGAAACCTAAATATGGAGGGGGAGGGGCGTTGTTTTGGGTATACCGGAAACCCCAAAACACAAATAGCTAGGGAATGGACTTTTAGAATAAGGTTTTAACTCAACCGCCTAAGACTACTCATTATGCTGCTATATCTTATACAATATGGCTTCTCACGTCCATGTTGATTCCCCATTGGATCACTGTAGGGGTAAACCCATATGGGATTGGAGATTTCGTCCCATAAGATAGTAACCATCATCGTGAATATAATCCACATCATATGAAAGGGAAGCATAAAGAGGTGCGAGCTTCTTGATAGTTTCCCAAACCAACCATTTAACATGTCCCCAAGAGAAACATACAGTGAGCAAGTTGGGAGGTTGAAATGATTACACACATGTTCAGCCACTGTTTTCCAAACAGTGCAGATGGAGAAAAGGTGCTCGACTGTCTCCTCGTCTGCACAGCAAAGAACACAAATACCTGGTACCGATTTACCTCTTTTCTGTAAATTCTCCCAAGTGAGGATTCTGTTCCGGAGAGATAACTAGATAAAACATGATATTTTATTTAGAAGGGCCTTGTTCCATAGATGGGAATCAACAGGATTTGTATCCGAAGGCAAGGAAGATCTAACAATACAATCATATGCATTCCTGGCAGAAATGGAGCCCGATTTTTTGTTGTAAACCCATACAAGGTCATCAGGACGATCAGTGAGGCGAATACCAGCTCCAGATAATCCCTCAACATATTCAGTCCAAATTGATTTGAAAGTGCCTCCAAGATCAAGATCATCGGCGGTGAACCAGTAGCTCTGTGCATTTATAAGAGAGTTATGTGCCTGAGAGAGAGTGCATATATTCAAATCCTCCAGGTAAGATCTTAGATCCTCAGGGAGAATAAAGGAGGAGTGTGAACCCACGATCGGGTCAATTCCAAGCAGAATATTGTCACCATTACCCACCTACCAAGCCATATGAGTACCCATCCAAGGGAGGGTATGTATGAACCCTCTCCACATAACTGAGACATTGCGAGTGCTGAAGCGTTTATATCTGAACCAGTCAGCCACTGAGGGGATTTTTATATATTTGAACTGCAAAACTTGATACCATAAACCCTTGGAGTGGAGGATTCTCCAAAAAGTTTTGAGACGCAGAGCTAAGCTGAACCATGGGAGGATTTTTATTCCTCAGCCTCCATGTTCCTTGGGCCAAGAAAGATCCTTCTAGCTAGCCAGATGATATTTTCAGTTATTTTCAAAGGATCCCCACAAGAAATTAAACATGATTCTTTTGAGTTTCTAAAGAATGGATGCTAGGAGAGGAGCAAGTCCCATCCAATACACAGGTATACTAGACAGTACAGATTGAATGAGGATCAATCTACCCCTGAGGGAAAGAATATACTTATAGGTCCAGTGGCTTATCCTTTTTTCAAACCTTTGTATAATCCATAGCCAGTCATTTACTCTATACCCAAGCGGTTTCAAAAAATAACCGAGGTAATTGAACCCAGAATGGAGCGGCATCATTCTATAAGGCAGGACTCCCACAAAATCATTTAGACAGTCAGTGGCAAGATTGTAGTAGAGGAAACAAGACTTTTCAATGTTGATCCTCATACTGGAGGCTTTACAAAAAGTCTCTGAGATGACCTCGAAAACAGACCAGTCTTGGAAAGTACCCGAGCCCAAGAGAATCACATCATCCACAAAGAGGAGGTGAGAGAGAGAAAGGGAGGGTGAGAGTTGAATACCCCGAATGAGACCATTGGATCTGGCAACCTGAATGAGAATACTGAGGCCCTCAATGACCAGGATAAAGAGGAGAGGGGATAAGGGACAACCTTGACGGATACCATGAGTAGCTGTGAAAAAATTTGATGGAGTCCTGTTGACCAGAACCACAAAATTAGCAATAGAGAGGCATCCCATGATCCAATTTACAGTAAGGAGGGGCACTCCAATTTGTATTAGGATCAATCTGACATAAGTCCATTCAACATGATCAAAAGCCTTTGTAAGATCCAGTTTGAGAACAAAGGCACAAAGATTCTGAGTTTTGACAGAATGAAGGACCTCTTGCACAATACCTATAGGTTGAGAGATTTGACGGTCTTTTAGCTATGAGTTTATAGAGAAGGTTACATAAAGAGATGGGCCTAAAGTCAGCGAAGGTTTGAGGCTTGTCCTTCTTTGGGATAAGAGCCAGGAACACCGAGTTCAAAGGAGGGATAAAACCAGAGGTCCTAGTCAAGTCAATGTTTTTCAGTAACACAGGGCTCAGGAGATCGAAGAAGTGTAGATAGAATTCCATGGGCCACCCATCCGGGCCTGCGCTACGATGTTTTTTGAAGGACTTGAGAGAGAGTTCAATTTCCTTCATACTGATCGGGCAAGAAAGGATAAATGAGTGTTCTGTGGGAATCATTCTGGGGAAAAGCGAGACCACCTTTAATTGGTGTACTAGACTAGTAAAACCATCATCCTTCAAAATGTTGGGAAAGTGTGCTTTTCCCATCTCTTTTAGGGAATCTTCTTCCACAATAAGGTTACCTTCAGGATCTTCAAGATACTATATCATGTTTTGCATCCTTCTCCCTGAGGCCACAGCATGGAAAAATTTGGTGTTGGAGTCACCCTGGAGGGCCCATTTGGTTCTTCTTTTTAGTTTCCAGGTAAGCTGATAATGGTTCAATATCCTCTGCCTTTCGGCACTAAGGTGAGACAAATGGGGAGTTTGTTCCTTTGTGAGAATACCATTAGTGGGACCTGCAAGGATTGACTCAATGATGAGTTCAAGACTAGAGGATGCTGAGGAAAAGCTAGCTGATTTTTCCTTTATCGAGTGCTTAGTGGCAGATTTAAGTTTGCACAGGATGTGACATAGATCCTCAATGCCTAAAATATTATCAGCATTAGAGGTAGAGGACCACCAGCGCAGAAACCAATTGGTGAAATCAGAATCTTCGAGCCAAGAACGATTGAATTTAAAGGGGTAATCAAAGGGGCCATTCAGAGAATTCCATTCAAGACAAATAGGAAAATGGTCAGAGAGATCCAGGCATTTGGTCCAGGTCCTGTAATCCCCCAAGGAAGGAAGCAGGGTGTTGGAGTTAAGAAAACGATCAATTCGTTTGCTAATTCCATCATCCCCAGCTCGACCATTGCGCCAAGTAGGTCTTGTCACAAGGGGAGCCACATCCACAAGTCCTGCAGTCTCAAAGAGAGAAATGAAATGATCGGAAAGAGGGTCTAGGGTGGCGTTTGAGCCCCAAATTTTAGAAGAGTGGAGAGTGAGATTAACATCCCCACCTAAAACCAGATACGGTAGATTTAGTAACCCACCACGAAGGGCATTATTCCAAAAAAAATCTCTTTCCCGGTAAGGACCATAAACATTGAGGATATGGAGGGGCTCTGACATCCCTCGAATAGAGGCCTGAAGCAAGATACCCACACAAGTTTGGAAAATACTAATTCAGAATATATACAAAAGGAGAAGGAAACTAAATATAGAATTAGAAAGTTAATTCCTAAATTTATGCTAACAATCTGATAGCTTCACAAGATATCCTAAATGAATTCAACTGCATTCTATCCTATTTCTAACTTAACTCTTCCATTGACAACAAAGCTAACTCGATTCTTTCCAGAACTAGTTCACTAAATTGATTACCACTAACCTAAACATATGGAGAATATTCAATTAACAGAAACCCACTCCCTTTTGTAAAATTTAGAATCTTAATTTTTGAATGGCCACGTTGCAATTTAAGAGTGATTCCCCTGCATCATTTATCCTTACTAAAAGATCCGGAGTAACCTTGGTAAGCAACATTACAACTTTGGGAGAAGAGAGGTCTATAGTGCTTTGGAGCATATAAACCCAATATTCATTGTTCGTTCAACCTAGTCCACACAGTAAAACAAAAAATATAAAAAAAAACAATTTTTTTTATATAATAAAATAATTAAAAAAAAACCAAATCTATATAACTTATATAAACAAATAAAAAAATAAAACAAACCAACCACTATAAACATAATTTATGAAAAAAAAAATATATATATATATATACATATATATATACCTAAAAAACGGAAAAAAAAACCATTATCCAAATTAAATAATAAATATATATATATATATATATATATATATATATGTGTGTGTGTGTGAAAACACACAAAAATTTTATTTTCATGGTAGGTCGAACGGTCTTGACCCAACCTCTATAGCAGCAACGGCATTCCGATTTTCCTTACCATCCATCAATTCCGACAATTTAAGATTGCTGCTCAACTTGCTACTTCTTGTCAAATAGCCTAACCGTTCGCGCCAAACATTGGAGGGTTTGGTGGGTTTTGGAGATGGATATTGGTCATACCCGTTGAGGAGTTTGGGATTAGTATTAACCACGGTTGATTTCACAATTTCTCTATTTAATTTCCATAGCTTCCATGGATAAAGTAGCATTGGAGAGAACCTGTGGACTTTTGAAGAGGCGGGTCGCGAATTATGCACCTTTGGCGTCAACACCACCTTCCTTGCTTACAAAATCCCTGGTAAGTACTGTGAACTGATAAATTTTTAGTTAATGTTGGATAAAAACCCTCCGGCCCCTCACCAGAGAGTTTCCATCCACCATGATTTTGGAGAAATAAATTTTTAGTGAGTAAATTTTAGGAGTAAATTATTTTTAGTGAGTAAATTTTTAGTACTGTAAAATTTCGCAAAACATCTTTGCCTCTTGTCGCCAATGGAAGGTAAAGGGTTTGGATAGTCAGCAACCTAAAAAAAAGGGTGAATACTACTGTGACTTTGCATGGGTTGTAAGGAGAAATTATAGGTTTCCCCCAAGCTCGTCAAAGTAAATATACTAATGAGTCACTCTTCTCCTGGAATCTCAATATTAAAGGGATGGGTAGGCTTAATGGAGGGTGTGGCAAGGCGAATCTCTCCTCAGTGAGTAGGTCCCTAAAATATTCTGAGCATACTTAATGTAGGAGCGAAGTCTAGCGGATAAAAAACTCTTTCTGGCCTAACTAGAGTTTTGAGTCCCTTAAGTGTGCCATTAACAAATAGTAGACCATCATTTGTCATGGAATTGTTATTTCCCCATTATAGTCTTCAGTGCTGGTCATGGATGCGTCAATTAGGATTCAGCATTTGAATTGATTCAATGCAAAAATCTACCTCTTGAGTGACTCCCACTCCAAAATTCTCAGGGTTTCTATACAGATCTGACGTGGGGAGTCACTTTGTATATGTTATCCAAAAAAAAATTTGTGCAAAATATTAAAATAACCCTGTGACGAAGATGGGAATAAACCCTTGGATCATGAACAGGGACCTTCCTAGAGCAATTAGACCCCCTATATTCAAACACCTTTTTTTTCTCCGAGGGACCCTCGCTATAGTCCACTAGTTGAACATCCTCTGCTTCTATCCCTAGGGTTTCTATAGATGACAGTTTTCATCACCATATATATATATATATATATATATATCATCCTCTGCTTCTATCCCTAGGGTTTCTATAGATAACATTTTTCATCACCATATATAGACATATTGAATTCTAGTGCCATTAAGTTAGCAAACTCATGACTTAACTTATCATCATTACAACAAAAAATGATATCGTCTACACAGACAACGGTAACTAGAATCCCACTCTTCTCTGTTTTCAAAAAGATATTTCTATTTGCAATGCATCTTTTGAAACCTTGTTGAAAGAGATACTCGTCTAATATTTCAGACCAAGCCCTTGGGGCTTGTTTTAACCCATAAAGATCATTTTTTAGACTCCAAACATTGTCCTCCTTTCCATGCAACTTGAAACCATCAGGTTGTTTAGTGCATACTTCTTCATGTAAATATCTTTTCAAGAAAGTGGATTTCACATCCATCTAATAATATACCTTGATATTTTTGAAGCATGAGTAAGAAAAGAACATATATTGTTGTTCCATCCCATTATTGCATCCAAACCTACCTTCACATGTGACCCATCCTAGACCTACCAAAGCAGGTGAGTGTCAATGATTGGAAAGGCTTGTGCTCAAGGCTTTCCAATTATTTGAAGCATGTTTGTGAATCTCGACAGAGTTGCGGATCCAATCTAGGAATTTTAGGTTCCAAGTACTTCTGAACCTAAATTCTCTTCCATAGACCCTCCTTGGACATCAAGTTCTAAATTTTTTTAGTTGTCAATGCATGTGACCAAAAACTAAATAACTGCTTCTGATCCCAACCACCCTCATTCTTTATTTTTGAGATCAGTTTCCATCTCGCTAATGGAAACTAATATTGTCAGATTTGCCTCTCCAAAGAAAATCAGAACAAATCTTTCTAATGTTTTCCAAACCAGCTTGAAGAATGTGGGATAGGAAGAACCAACACACTGGGATTACTTCTAAAATAGATTTGACAAGTATCAACTTTCATCCCCTGGACAACCATCTATGAAACCATAAGTGGATTCTTCTTTCTATTTTGTTTTCCAACCATCCCTAATCTTTTATGCCATAACCATTTGGTTTTAATATAAATCTATGTATTTTAGACCTTCCTGCAGGATCCACAGTTCTAAATTGGAATAGATGGATCAACCTTTTAGACATGTCCTCACTGATGCACCTAAAACTAATAGAATATTTCTCCAGGTTGATCTCATACTTGATCCTGTGCAATAAAGATGTAAAATTTCGCAAAACATCTTTGCCTCTTCAAGTGTGCCATTAAAAAATAGTAGACCATCATTCGTCATGGAATTCTTATTTCCCCATTACAGTCTTCAGTGTTGATCATGGTTGCGTCAATCAGGATTCAGCATTTGAATTGATTCAATGCAAAAATCTACCTCTGGAGTGACTCCCACTCCAAAATTCTCAGGGTTTCTATGCAGATCTGACATGGGGAGTCACTTTGTATCTGTTATCCAAAATTTTGTTTTGTGCAAAATATTAAAATAACCCTCTGACGAAGAGGGGAATAAACCCTTGGCTCATGAACAAGGACCTTCCTAGAGCAATTAGACCCCCTATATTCAAACACCTTTTGTTTCTCCAAGGGACCCTCGCTATAGTCCACTAGTTGAACATCCTCTGCTTCTATCCCTAGGGTTTCTGTAGATAACATTTTTCATCACCGTATATATATATATATATATATATATATATCATCCTCTGTTTCTATCCCTAGGTTTTATGTAGATGACATTTTTCATCACCATATATAGACATCTCGAATTCTAGTGCCATTAAGTTAGCAAACTCACAACTTAACTTATCATCATTACAACAAAAAATGATATCGTCTACATAGACAATGGTAACTAGAATCCCACTCTTCTCTGTTTTCAAAAAGATATTTCTATTTGCAATGCATCTTTTGAAACCTTGTTGAAAGAGATACTCGTCTAAGAGTTCATACCAAGCTCTTGGGGCTTGCTTTAACCCATAAAGATCATTTTTTAGACTCCAAACATTGTCCTCCTTTCCATGCAACTTGAAACCATCAGGTTGTTTAGTGCATACTTCTTCATTTAAATCTCTTCTCAAGAAAGTAGATTTCACATCCATCTAATAATATACCTTGAAATTTTTGAAGCATGAGCAAGAAAAGAACATATATTGTTGTTCCATCCCATTGTTGCATACACACCTGCCTTCACATGTGACCCATCCTAGACCTCCCAAAGCAGGTGAGTGCCAATGATTGGAAATTCCTATGCTCAAGGCTTTCCAATTATTTGAAGCATGTTTGTGAATATCGACAGAGTTGTGGATCCAATCTAGGAATTTTAGGTTCCAAGTACTTTTGAACCTAAATTATCTTCCATAGACCCTCCTTGGACATCAATTTCTAAATTTTTTTAGCTATCAGCGCATGTGACCAAAAGTGAATAACTGCTTCTGATCCCAACCACCCTCATTCTTTGGTTTTGAGATCAGTTGCCATCTTGCTAATGGAAACTAATATTGTCAGATTTTCCTCTCCAAATAAAATCATAACAAATATTTCTAATGTTTTCTAATGACTAAAGAATCCCTGAATACCTGAAGATCTGTAAACAGAACTCGGGGTTCAAGAAGCTCACCTCAGTTTTTAGTACCCTGACCTGCATTAGCAATTAAATGAAAATAGTGTTGTTTCTGTAGGAAGAGGATGCCTCCAATACGACATATTATCATCCCTTTGGCATGCTCCACAACTTCTTGAATGTGAAGTATGTCTCCGTTTGAAGGAGAAGGAAAGGAGTTCCATTCGGTGGCCAAAGAAGTATTTGGAAAAGTCATCAAACTAGATGATTTTTTATTCTAGTTTAACTTGTTTGTAGTTTTATTACTACTGTTGTTATTGATTGCCCTTGGATGCTTCAAATTTAACACATGGACCTTTGGGAGTGTTAAGTTGAAAGACATGAAAAATTATGTTTTTACTTTATCTTGCATTGTCACAGATGTACCTATGTGTTTCTGGTATTACTATTGTTGTTATTTATTGTCCTTGGATTTTCAACATTAACACAGGGACCTTTGGGAGTGTTAAGTTGAAAGAAATGAAAATTATGTTTTTACTTTATCTTGCATTGTCACAACTGTAGCTATGTGTTTCTGGTATTACTATTGCTGTTATTTACTGTCCTTGGATGCTTCAACATTAACATAGGGACCTTTGGGAGTGTTAAGTTGAAATAAATGAAAATTATGTTTTTACTGTAACTTGCATTGTCACAGCTCTACCTATGTGTTTCTAGTATTACTATTGTTGTTATTTACTATCCTTGGATGCTTCAACATTAACAAAGGGACCTTTGGGAGTGTTAAGTCGAAATAAATGAAAATTATGTTTTTACTTTATATTGCATTGTCACAGCTGTACCTATGTGTTTCTAGTATTACTATTGCTGTTATTTACTGTCCTTGGATGCTTCAACATTAACACAGGGACCTTTGGGAGTGTTA
>LPNX010832568.1:200542-238252 GCA_001517045.1 Pseudotsuga menziesii
ATAAAAATTATGCTATATATGTTACCACGTTCTTTTCTCCTTTACGTATGCTAGTTTAACTTGTTCGTTAATTTATTACTACTGTTGTTATTGATTGTCCTTGGATGCTTCAACTTTAACACAGGGACCTTTGGGAGTGTTAAGTTGAAAGAAATGAAAATTATTTTATATATGTTACCACGTTGTTTTTTCCTTTACGTATGCTATTTTAACTTGTTCATTAATTTATTACTACTGCTGTTATTGATTGTCCTTAGATACTTCAACTTTAACACAGGGACCTCTGGGAGTGTTAAGTTGAAAGAAATGACCTTCCTTATACGATGATGATAAAACTTAGAATTATTGTATAGAACACATATGGACTATACCTTGAGAGAGAAGATAAAAATTTTACCCTTCGTCTTGTGGGTAAAATGGTTGTTTCCCCACCTTGATTGTACACATCGATCTTGTGGGTATTTTATTGTGGGTATTGTGTGTGGGTCTTGTGGGTCTTGTCTATCAAACAGGCTTTCTTATCCCTTGTCTTTAGGCATGTCTACAGGGAGCACAATATGAGTACAGACCGCTTATCCAAGGAAGCACTTGATATGAAGGCTGGTCTTCTCTCCTTCTCAGAACTCTGGGAAGGAGAAATTATTGAGGAAGGCTTGATACAGCTCTTTTGAGAGTTTTTTTCAGTATTTGTGGCATACTCATGTTTTTCCCTTTTTGAGTATGGGGTGTGTTTGTTCCACCCAAGAGGCCTCCTGGATAAGCTTCTAGGCTCATTCCGTTCTCCCTATGGTGATGCGTTTTCTATCTTTCTTTGAGATTTTGAGTTTTGTGGGTGGAGAGTTTTTGGGTCAACAGTTGGGTTGACAGCTACTGCAAATGAAAATAGATTTTTTTTTTATATATATATTTTTGAGGTTGACAGTATTGATCTATGACCTTGTGGATAGTGTTTGTCTCACTCTGCCCTAAATGGGTCATAGCATCAACTGAATGGATATTTAGTTTTGGCATTGAGGAATCATGCACATTGTTTCCCATAAGGTGTTCACTTAATTTTTCATGAGGGTTTATGGGTTGGTTTCTGAGTTTTCTGGGCAAGTCAACTTCTTAAATCTCTCTCAGCGGTTTCATCTAGTGACAAATCCAAAACTATTCATTTTTCCACTGACATGGCATTTTTCACAATGCTTTTACTTTAGACTAGAGTGTAATGTGTAGTCAGTTAGGTGGAGTTGTTTGTGGCTGGCAAGGCCTAAAAAAATTAACTGAATCTAGTTTGAATCTCATCAAGCTAGGTGTAGAACCTCGATTAGGGATTTTGAGTTTTGTGGGTGGAGAGCTATTGGGTTGACAGCTGCTGCAAATGCAAATACATTTTTTTTGTTTTTTATATATGTTTTGAGGTTGACAGTATTGACCCGTGACCTTATGGTCAGTATTTGTCTCACTCTGCCCTACAACTACCTATCTCTCTCTCTCTCAGGTATGTCCATTGTTTCGTTAGTGACTTGTCTCCTAAGAGACAAAGTGTGATCGTATTATAAATCTGAGTATAGAAATTAAGGAAGGTCTAAACTACATTGTTTTCTTCTATTTGTCCATTTATAATATTTTTGCATGTGCTTGACTAATTCTATTCATACATATCCTAGGTAACTGTAATTGATGGATGTACATAGTGCTGATATGTAGTAATCCTGGCTTGGTTTGGAGCAAAATGGGTCATAGCATCTCAACTGAATGGATATTTAGTTTTGACATTGAAGAATCATGCAAAAAAGAGTAAACAGAGCTCTGTAATTGAATCCTCCTTAGATTCCTCCTTGGCCCTTATTCTTAGATTCTTCCTTGGCCCTTATTTTGGCCTCCTCTATAGCTTGCATTTGTTAATGCTTCAACTAATATTTGGCTTCAAAAACATTTTTCTCTAAATCTTCTCTTATGGTGGCATCAACCTTTGTTTTTGCCTTTATTTTCTCCATGTCATTGCCAAATGATACTTGTCTGACTTCCACTGTTATTTTCATGTTAGATTCTTAAATTGCATGCAACATTCTTCTTTGATTGTCATTTCCCATATTACTCAATACTTCATTTTATGTGAAAGATCCTTGGAAAATTTCATCATGAGGATTGGGCTCATGTCTATACATTATAGCTAAGCTGGTTGATTTGAAATGTTCAATAAATTTTATGTGATCGTGTCTCCTTAGGGTCTCTACACTAATCAGCAGATTGATCACTTTCTATTTTTAGATTCTGAGGATATATTTCTTGTTTTTAACTTCACAGGTTGGGTTCCGAATTGAACACCCACAAGAAGCCATAAATAAAATACAGGTGAGTCATAAAGAGCAGATTGAATTTTCTGAAGAATTTCAAGGCAGTGTCTCAATTAATATCTATTTTTAATTTATTTTTTTCATTAAGAGGCCATGCATGTGTTCTAGGGAATGACAAATAAAGATCAGTTAGATATTATCTATATGAATTAGTCATCTAATAACAATGAGAATGCACCTAGGATCCTTTGAAAATAATGTTTGTGGTTGTGGTTGTTTATAAAATAGCTATTCGGATTATATTTCTTCCCTATTAGCACTGAGGATATATTTCTTGTTTTTAACTTCACAGGTTGGGTTCTGAATTGAACACCCACAAGAAGCCATAAATAAAATACAGGTGAGTCATAAAGAGCAGATTGAATTTTCTGAAGAATTTCAGGGCAGTGTCTCAATTAATATCTATTTTAAATTTATTTTTTTCATTAAGAGGCCATGCATGTGTTCTAGGGAATGACAAATAAAGCTCATTTAGATATTATCTATATGAATTAGTCATCTAATAACAATGAGAATGCACCCAGGATCCTTTGAAAATAATGTTTGTGGTTGTGGTTGTTTATAAAATAGCTATTCGGATTATATTTCTTCCCTATTAGCACTGATGATGAGGATATCATCCAATTTTGTACTTGTTTATTTTAAAACCCTCACCTATGGTGTTATAGTCCAAACTCACAAGGTGAATATTTAAGAACAACTCAGAGAGGTTACCCACTATCACCTCAATAACTCTCTCCCACTTTTTAAATTGGTTCTGTTTCCAACTTTTTACCTCCTACATTCTCACTCAATGTGAAAGTCCCAAACATACATGTGAGAACTCATGGGTGACTAAGAAAAACTACCCACTGTCACCTTGATAGTATTATCTCTTAGTTTAGGTCAGCTCTCCTATCTAGTTGAAAGGGGCGAATCCTGACAACAATCTAAGTCCAAGGTGTATTCCAGGAGAGAAAGGGGTAAATGGACTTAGGGTAAATCTGGTTCTAATTTGAATTGTAGCAAGTAAATTCCAGATTTACACAGCTTTTAAACAATGATTAAACAGAGATATTCTTAGGCTAAAACAAATCTGAAAGTTCAATTTATATTCTGAAAATTACAGATCTGTTATACAGAAAATTAGATAAAATACATAATTGAAAATGAGGGTTTAAGGATCTAAAAATCAATCTGAAATTAATATTTCTTTGCTGGAAATTTACAGATTGTTGGAGCAAAAAATAAAGGGATTTTTTATTGTTCTCATCTCTTTTAAATGAGCATAACTCTGGCAGTCCTTTCCTTTCTAGAGAAAGAATATCTTCCTGTGAAACTCTGTCCAGCTGCTTCTCCTGGCTACCACCATCACCTTCGTCCCATACAGAATATGACATTTGAGTGTCTACTTGACCAAAAGCAATGCTTTCTTCATGCTGAGATTGAACAAAAGGATCAAAATATCTCCTTTCAGGGGGCATTATCACTGTGCTTTGATGCTTGCCTCTTTTCCCTTCTCTTCTATCCCGGGACTCCAAAACGTTGCCGGTGCTCATCCTTCTGTCTCCATGTTTCTCAGAGAAATATACTGCTGGGAATTTGGGAGGAGAAACTATTTATAGGACCAATTATTCTATAATAAGTTTTAAATCTTCCGGGTTCAAGTGTTAAGTCTGCCATAGTTGATATTTGTAACTGGACATTTTTGAGTGTTAACATGACCCAAATCTTGGAGTCCTCCATTTTCTCTAATCTTTGATGGTCTCCCTTAATCTTATTTTTATTGACATATGACAGTAATAATATTGACACTCACTACTCAACTCGTTACCTTTTTCAATTTTAGGGGACTTGCTTAGATATCACCTCTAATCCCACAACCTCCTATTCTGAGATTTTAGCCCATGTGGTTCATTCAAGGCTTCCTTTTATAAGTTAGAGCAGATATGGATATAGTATTTCTCCTCTAAAGAACCTTCTGTTTCTTTCATTCCATAAGTTCAACTATGATTGTTAATTTGAACTCCCATAGTATTATCAGTTGTTGACAATTTCTATCTTAATATTGGCTAGGTTCTTATTACTGCCGTCAAGTCCTACACCGAGTTCCTTTCTGAACCTATTTCCTCCATTAAATTCCTTAACATCTTCTTTGTCACTTCGCATTTCCAAAATAGATGAGAAAATTTCTCCTCTTCCTTAAGACAGTTAATAGAACTCAGAGGTCCTTCAGAAGCCATTCTTATGAAAGATTCCAATGTATTGCTTTTCTGGCCCACCAACGGAAAGCTTATGTGTTTGGCCATATGTTGTTTTTTCAATTTCTGAAGTATGGTTCATAACTTGTCTCGGTTCATAGTGCCACTCTGAATTAAGAGACAATTGTATCCCTAATGAACCATGTAAATTATATTACTTGCAAAGCCCTATAGGAGCTGTTCTTGTTCTATAATAAAGGGAAATTTTCTCTTGCAAAATATCTTGCAACTTCTTCTTTTCCTCCATTGTAGCTATACCTAGATAAAATAAATGAGAACATTTCTCCTCTATCTGAAGACAATTAACATAACTCACAGGTCCCTCAGAAGCCCTTTTTTTAAAGCTTCCAGTATATTGCTTTTCTGGCCCACTAACAGAAAGCTTATGTGTTTGGCCATATGTTGTTGTTTCAATTTCTGAAGTATGGTCAATAACTTGTATCGGTTCATAGTGCCACTCTGAATTAAGAGACAATTGTATCCTTCATGAACCATGTAAATTATATTACTTGCAAAGCCCTATAGGAGCTATTCTTGTTCTATAATAAAGGGAAATTTCCTCTTGCAAAATATCTTGCAACTTCTTCTTTTCCTCCATTGTACCTATATTTGGCCACCAGGTTTGATTCTTCCATTCACTTGAGAATTTTTTTTTAGTTTGGCCGATTAGTTCTTAGAATGCACAAACACATACAAATGAATATGAAGGTTGCAGTGGTTTAATCTTTAACCTCGCATTACACATTTATAGTACCCCTAGGAGGTTACAGTGGTTTGACCACAATTTCCACATTTAGATGTACAGTTGGCAACATGCCATAACAGTAACATCAATGTTAAACACATCTGCATGTTGATACTTTTCCATTACCCCCCCGGAATACACATACTCAAATTACATCATTCACCCCCTCTTAATTGCACCCAGAGGCCAGAGGAGCGAGGTTCTTTTACAGCCTTGGTGTTAGAGAGGTTCTCTTTCAGGGAACATTTAATGCTAATTAAACCAATTGAAAAATAGAAGTTTCTCTTATTTAATTTAACTACCTTAATATAAATAAATAAACTAGCATAGATAAACAACCCCAGATGTGTTGAGCACTGAGAGGTGAGTTTTTTGATCCCTTGATGCTTAATATACTTGGGGTTAACATGGATCTATGCTAGTTCATAACATCTAGAAACACACATGGATATTTTTTTTGCCTTGAACATCTTTTCTTACATTGTAAAAGATAATTTACAAAGATGTCCTATCGTATGGACATCTAGTTGATCTCTTGCACTCTCTTCTCTTTCTTCTTTTTTAATGTAATATTAGTTCATGTATTTCAATTTCTTGTATAATCATGTTTCATATTTCTTTATGCTTTCAGGGTAGCTTATGATACTACCAAAGATTGTTATAATTGATTGTATTTTTAGTTCCATGGCATTGACCTATCTTTTGGTCATTGGTTGAGCAATATTAAGTTCATATTTTTTATTTTTTTTATCCTATTAATAGACACATTCTGCTCAAATATTGTCTGGCTCTAGAAAACAACTTTCTATCTGTTGCAAAATATTTTTTCTTTGTTCAGTCTTAAAAATTACATGCATCGGCAGTGCATCATTAATTTCACGTGCTTTGATTTGTACTGCTGGTAACATTACCACAACTTGTTGTACCTGGAGATTGGTGTCACCATTTGTCTGCAGCAGCATCTTGACCTTCGCTTCGGTGTTCCATATATTTGCAGCTTAATGTTTCCTTGGTGTCGAAATCTGTCTATCATTTCAAGCTACTGTTTATGGTATCCATAACCACTGATCTGCATTGCATTCAGCGTATCTACAGTGTGCCCACATCTTGTTTCAGGCACCCACTGTGCTAGTGACAATTTTCTGGCATTTTTCTGCCTCCAAAAACTTCCCATATTCTGTCTTTGATATTTTTGATGTGTTGTCAGTTTGCAAAATTTCTATATTTGTGGGTATCAGCCTTATTTTACATGAGCTTCATTCTCCATGGTTGCCATTAGAGGAAGCACAATTGAATCCTGCTTGGTTGTATCTTCCATCTGGGCCCTTGTTCACATTGATATCTCAGTTGACAATACGGGCATCTGGGCACTACAGTCTGATCTATCTCTCCTTTCCATTTTCTCCACTACAGGGTGTTTTTGTATTCAAGGTTTTGTTGTTTTGCACAAACTCAACCTAGGCATCTATCTTGAACTGTCTGTAACTGTGTTTATCTCAATGGGTTACATGGTCTTTGTTCTGCAATTCCCACACAAGAATCAGTGTGTTCTCAAATGATGTCCATGCATGTTTCACATAGGTGATCTTCATGTATCCACTCTCTGTTCATTTTCTTATGCTGCCATTTGACCCTTGCAGTGATGTCTTGATAAATGAAGATTGGTCCTGATCAATGCAGCCTTTTTTAACTTCAGTTTTGAGGTCAAAAAATTCAATATTAACTGGTCGTTGCACTTTTAAACTTTTCAAATTATTAATGCCATTTTGTCTTTTCTAAACTCTTAGATATATTTGTACTTGCCTTGTTATACTTGGTGTCCAGACTTCTTATGGTGCAGCTTTGTTCACCAATGATTGGCAGACTCTCAGAAACTTGATTCCAGGTTTCAGGTATATGTCATATTTGTTTATAGGTTGCACACATGTACAAATGAATGCCAAAGAGAAGAAAAAATGAGAAGATACAATTTTATTATTGAATATTTTTCTCTTACAAATATAACATCTTGATTCACACATTTATAGCATGGTGGTTTAGCCACCTAGCCTTTAAATTTTCATTTGGTCACATGTCATAACATTAATGTTAAACACATTTGTGTGTTGTTAATATTGTAATATGCCATTTTTTCAAAGAAAAAAATATCCATTTCTATTCCCCATGAAAATTGAAATCACATTTATGAGGTGTTTTCTGCACTTTTCTTAAAGTCGTCAAAAAACGACTCCAGAGTCCAGTCTATCAGTCTATACTCTATAGTGTCCATAGTATGCCCTTGGGCCTTATTGATTCCTGTTATCTAATAGCTGTGTACTTTGTTCCAGACCTGTTCCCTGAGAGCCTCTTTGCATCTAAGCATATCTTCCCTATTCTTCAAAAGAGGAATTAGATTCCATGAGTACTCCCAAAATTTTCTAATTATGTACTTCAAATTTTGAAGGCATTTTATTAAATTAGATATTTCCCCTTGACAATATTATTACAGATAGTCAGAGATACATTTTGATTTCATCATTTTTATGTGAGTTTTGAATTTTCCTATTTGCTTTTACATTTTAATGGCCATGCATGAATTGATCTTGTGCTGCAGACAAGTTTAAGTTTAACTATCTAAATCTTAAAAAAATTCAAGCATGTTTGCATAATTGGCTTCATATTTCATTATAGTACAAAAAGAGTTTACTTTGACAGTGCCCTAGTTTTACTCAGATGATTGAAATTTTATGCTTATCTGATAATGTCTATAAAATCTGCTAACCCCCCAGGCACAAGAGAATGCAAAGATTCACTACGCAAATGCCTAAAGTCAGTTATGCTAATGATGTGTCTGGGGGGATTTTGGAGAAGTTCCCAAAGTGCCTGGATGTTGTTCCTCCTAGAGTTCTCAGTGGTTCATTATCAGGTGTTACTGCTAAGACATATAATGCTGATACACAGTTGTGGAGAAAGCACGTGAAAGGCTACAAAAGAATGAAAAAATATATTGGGGAGAGTAGATATTGCAATGTTATGGACATGAATGCAGGTCTTGGTGGCTTTCCAGAAGCACTTACATCCGACAAAGTTTGGGTTATGAATGTTGTCCCAACCATTGCAAAAAAGAATACACTTGGTGTGATATATGAAAGAGGCCTTATTGGAATTTATCATGACTGGTACGGTTACCCTTCATTTCTATTTTAATTTTTGCAAGGATTAATTTTTGTTATAGATATATAACCTATAGTTGGAGGACCACAATTCACAACAATATACATGCATAGGTAGAAGACTAGGTTTCCACTCTCATCCCATTTTGGGAAAAGGATTATAGGAAGAAACTGCATCTAATATGTAATATAACATGTAAAAACTCTATTTTTTGTATCCTTATACCTTTTTAATGGCCCTAGTGAAGCACAGTAGATTGACAGACAAGATGCTCACCCAATTGAAATCATGCCATGTGTCTACTACACGATGCGCCAATAGATTCCATTCTATTTTAAAACGAGAAGATCCCTCCTCACCATATAACATAAAAATCATGGTTTTCATAAACCGATATGGGTATCTCAAGTATTGTGTAGAATACATCCAATTATTCTTTTCTAAGAAGGCCTTATATTCAGTCCACCAATCTTTCAATTTTTTTACTAGATTGAATTCCTTGGCTCTGTACTCATCCAGAAATGCTTTGTTCAATAGAACTTGAATTTTCTTCAGCTTGAACATTATTTTGAATGAATAGGGTTGTAAATAAGCTATGGAAACCCTACCTTCACTTATGACTGATCTCATTGCAAGATTAATGTGTCTGAATATCGATTTGACAACATCGTTATATGGTAATATTATTGGTTTGGCGGCAATCAAGTAAAGGATGTGCTTTATGATATTTCAAAAAACCTCTAAGTCATCATGGTCCTTATGGAAGTCTTCATTGACAAACGTTCTATACATGTATTTGGGCACTCAAGGCCATCTTGGAATCCAATTAAATGATTTGTATCCATGAACAACATTGGATCTACATCTTTCCAAGGGTTGGGACTTTCTTCAACTTCCCATTTTAAGGTAGCTTCCCTATTCCTTGTGCTTTTGACATTTTAAATAATAAATATCCTACAATAAAAAATGAAAATACAAATATTAAATCTTGTAGACATAATTATGTCAATAGGTGAGTTATGAACATAAATCAAGTCTACCTCAAGTTTCGAGCTAAAACAAATGGACTTTGAGAAACAAGATAGCAGGTGAACAAACTTGGCTTCTGTAGCAAGTTTACAAAGGATAATGGTGAATATTAATTGTGAAATACCTCCCTGAGCTGGTTAAGATTATTAATGACAACTATATATATGCACGGGTGGCAAAGTTTGGTGATAAGTCCTATATTTTGTTTTTGCAATGATTTATGGAGTTTGAGGATATGCCCTTATCTGAAATCCTTATGGCATGCTTAGGTGGCAAGCTGGGGTGCATAACTTTTGAAGACAAATGTTTTGACCATGTCATTTGCACCAAGGGATTCACATGAAGCCCAAGTGCATTTTTCTTTGGAGCGAGGCATGCCTGCTGTGATTGGTGTAATGGAGACACAGCAGCTTCCTTACCCTTCCCATAGTAGGGATCGAAACATCGATATTTGTGAAATCATCCAACGCGGCTCCTTCTTATTTACAATTCTCCACTGCGTAAATGACTACTTTCATAAATACTAGTTACTCGTAAGTTGTAATAGTAATAATTATGTAGTTTGTAGATTGATATCTATCATAAATTTGTTTGAATATCATCATTGTCAAGCAATAACAACTTCTTAAAGGGTGCTAGCTCAATGGTAGAGTGCCTTCCTAATTATAGGCAGGAGGTTGGTGGTTCGATTCCTCCGTGCCCTATCATAAATTTGTGACTACAAAAACGACTAAATTCACATATATACGACTATTAGTAGCTAATTTATCATATCTTAGTCGTATTTAGCTTAGTCATTAATATGTTAACATCTAGTAGTTTATTTAGTCCTATATTTGGTCATTAATGGTTGCAATCAGTGACTAAATCAGCAACTAAATCAATGATTAACGCAGTGACTAAATCAATGACTAAATCTGTGACTAAATCAATGACTAAATCATTAACTATCAATGACTAAAACAATGACTAAATCATTGACTATCAATGACTAAAGCATTGTCTATCAATGACTAAATCAATGACTACTAAGTCAAGCTATTAATGACTAGTGAAATACGACTAGCTATAAGATAGTGGTAATTTGCTACTATTAGTCACCAACTCAAAAATAGTCATTTATAGCCTGATTTTAGTCATTTTTTTAGTCATTAATTTCTCATTTTCTACTAGTGGGTGGCTAGATCTGGTTTTCTTGGATTGTACTATGAGAGCTTGATCTTCAATTCCCATCTTTTCTTCTCGAGCTGCTATCTAAGATTTTTCTTGAGAGCATTCTTCCCATAGTCTGCTGAACTTTACTAACTTCTTTCTGGCATAGATCCCTTGAATGAAAGAGTCCCATGTCCTAGGGATACCATTTAAGGTGGTCATTACAATCTCTGCATTCTCCACTTCTTCATCCACTACTTCAAGTTGTTCTTTGATCTAGGAGACCCTTTTTAAGTATGATTGTATGGTATCTGCATTTTGGATCTTCACATTCTTCAACTAGTTCCTCAAGGTCATCTTCCTGTTTATTTTATTTCCTTTAAACATTTTGGTTAGGGAAACAAGCATAGATTTAGGTCTCTTTAGGGAAGACACATGTGGTATGAGGTGATCCTTGATTGAATCAGCAATAATCCTCTTAGCCATAACCAACTTATTCTTGTGTAAGTTCTTAGCCTCATCTCCCTCTGGAACTGGAATCTCCTCATTGATGTAGGAGGCCAACTCATTTTCTTCTAGGACCAAGGAGATCCTATACTTCCAGGCTCGGAAGTTATCAGCTCCCTCAAGATTTTCATCAAGCTTGGTATGATGAGACATCTTAACTGAGAACCTCAAATGGAAATACAAAATATTTAGATCTTACCAGGTTAAGATGTTGGATCTGGATCTGGAGCTGAATTTTTGCAGTGTTGGTTCAAGAGCAGATTAGGGCTTGACTTTCCTGAAGTTCTGTCCAACCAAAAACTTTGATCTTGATCTCTAAACTTCGATTTTGAGGAGGAGATCAATCCAGGCCTGGGCTCACACAAAATTCCACTTCTATGGAAAGCCCTAATTTCCAGCAGTAGTGTCGAGTCAAAAACTGAAATGCTCAGAATCATATTCTGCTTCGACAGAAAGATGCACCCTAGAGAGGAGGGTCATCCCAACCTTATTTTGTTGAAAATATATGGAGAGAGATCCAAAAAGTAGGAAGCCCTAGTTTCCACATTTGCACGGTGTCTTCTTCTCAGGTTAGCTCTGATACCATGTTATATTTTTATCATTTAAGCTAGCATTAACTTAGGATCTTAACTGAGATAGTAACAAGCACAACAATCAAACACATAAGAGAATGAACACAAATATTTTCCTCGGGGAAACAATAAAGGAGAAAACCCTGCAACTTCCTCGGAGATACAATCAGCACCAATAGCAAAGCCCCAAAAACAGTGAGATGATACCTCGACAGCAGTATCCTCTTTCTCTCTAGCCCCAACAACTTCTTCTTCCTCAACTATGTGCTACAACTGAGTGTGAGTGAGTGTGTTATAAATAGAGAGGCTCACTCTCTATTTATACTAATTCCCGACTTAACAATGACTCACTAGGGATGACTTCTCTAGGAGAGTCTAATAACCCTAGTGCCCCGGAACTGCGGGGACTTTAACCCTTGAACAATAGGAGGGTTACCCACAATGACTTGACATGACTTGTTTACATTATAGAAACTCTCGATAGAAACATCGGGGCATGACATGACTCAAATACATTACAGACACTTCCTGGAATAAACATCGGGGTATAATACATAAGATATACAAGTGAATACATTCCAAAGTTACAAATACATCAACAATTATTTCATTTGGGTTCCAGCTTTGGGAAAAGTCATTGGGGATAGTTCGATAGAGAAAACCAGACAGGAGGTTTCTCAAGCTAAAATAAATGTTGAGAACCCAGAAACGGAATGGAGTTCTTACATATCTTATGAAATAAATAGAATGGGTACATGTTATGCTTCACTCTCCATGCCATATAACCTTTGAGGAAAATATTTTGACCCATCTTTTCAAGTAATATTAAAAAGTCACATTTATTTTAGGTAAAGTCATTTTTAGATATGTGCATCCATGGATAACAATATTTATACTTAGAAATGCATTGGATATTTACTAGAATTAAATATACGCTTATAAATCACATATTTTGGCATGCTACAGTTAGGATTTTGATACTAGGTTTGGCTCCCATTCACCTATGATTCTTGGACAAGCAAAGATTATTTGTTAACATTCAAATTTTTTAAAGGTATGAAATTACTTACTAATTTTTAAGTTTCAGGGTTTTCTCTATGTAAGAATTCTGATTGATGGTACTATGTATATTAAAGGAAATTTTGTATTACAGACAATATGATTCTCAAGAGAAAATAGTGAATTTATTATAATATTATCCTGAGATACACTAAGGAAACTAACAAGTTCATTTGGAAAATGCAGATCAAGCTTCATAAATGAGAGGTAAGAAAGTGCATATTTTCCATATTTAAATGACAAAAGGAATCTCATAAATGTTATTCCTTTGAGTGAATGTAAGTAGATATTTCAAGTTTTCAATTGTCTTTTATTTTTATTATTTGTAATTTTAGAACTTATTTCCAAGATAAGAAAAGATTGGCATGTATTTCTAAAATAAGACATAAGGTGTGATCATTTAATTAAAGACTTGAGGTTTACTTTTGAGTTTAAGTTGTACTTGTGAGCTTTACTTGGGGCTAAGTTAATCTAGAGGAAATGGATAGACTTAGTTCCCTAAAAAGAACAGAATCAAACTTGCAAGTCAATTTAGCCTCCAAATTATTATTATTTAATAGTTTTGTTGTGTTTGATAACATTAGCAGTGCCATATTATAAAATTATGGAAGTGCGGGGTATATTTCACAAAATTTGTGACTTGGACATAGAAAAACCTTAAAAGTTGTCTAGGTGTACAAATTAGAGCCACCCAAGTAGCACTCCTGTAACTTAAACATTTTGGTAGGTGTTACAGAGAAAACTTCCTATGGCTTGGGTTACCACAACAAACAGAGTAACTGCAGAAATCAATCATTTCCCATATGCAAGAGAAACACAACATCTAACACTAAGGGATCTTGAAACATACCTTATTCTGGATGGTTGATGTCGATCCTCGTTGAGCTTTTCCACTCTCGCTTGCATTAGCAATTTTCTCTCTCAACATTCAACAAACAAGACAAGCATGCTATATAATGGTGTTATACCTACTCTAGCATATATAATCAATAACATATAAGCATTTAAAAGAATCCATGGATTCACTATTCATTTAAATACACATTATTGGATAGGAAAAGATATTTCTATTAATATAAATTAGAGATTACAATGGTGACAACCTTTGTTGGCACGTCTGCGAACTAGAGAAACCGAGTCCTCCACCTGGGCCTCCACCACTTCAATCCTCCATCTCTCGATAGCAAGCTCACAAGAAAAGGAAAGCTTGGGAAGAACACAAATTGCAGACTCAAGTATAAGCTCTAGAAAAAATCGACTATAGTTTTCTTTCTCTTCAATTCCTATCCTTTCAATGTATCCAAAGGGTTCCTTATATAGTGCTTCAATGGGGTAATGGAAGGTCAAATCCGAGCGATCTCAAGGCATATGGAAGGCCAAGAGACAAGTGACTCAGATCCACATCAAGGAAAACTCCAAAACTATTTGGCCTTTTGCACACATCCTGATGTACACGGGTTTGAGGGTCATATCCGCGTATATACGCGAGAATAGATTTAAAATTCGTGTATGGAAAATAATGCATGTTTTTAGGGATGATATTGGAAACATCAAAGGTACAAAAATGGTCCATGGGGTCCAAAGAGTCTACAAAGGGACAGGGAAGGCCATAAATGTGTGATCCACCATGCGTGGTAAAATCAGTTGTAACATATGCCCCCTAATGTGTGAGGTCATAGGGGTGATACGATGGCTAAAATACATTATAAGTCCATCCTAAAAGTGGAGTGATGAAGAACTAGGTGGAAGAACCAGCCATCCAATAATATAATACAATAATCAAACTCTTCACATGATTGCAAGTACATACAGTAGTCCCTGATACATAAGAGTACAATGGCCATGAATAGGCATGATACAAAATATGGCATGTGTGGTAATTGCCACGTACAATATAGATAGATCAGAATCTCCATGATGAAGATATGCAAAGGATCATGATCTCAATGAAAGATGAAGATATACAATGGATCAAGATCTCCATAGTGGCTGAAGATATCTGACAGACACTGGAATGGAGTCATGAGAGCTGAAATCTCATGAGCACTAGCACGATCAAGGAGGAATCATATGTGAAATGCCACCAATCTGGAAGGTCTTCTACACAATCTTCTATGAGTACATTTCCCACTGTGTGAATAGAGGTGTCGAGATCAAACATAGAATTCCATCATCTGATTATCGGTCATTGATGTATACCATTAATAGACGCGAGATCACCCACCGATAATTAAAATGGGAATCATGGTACTAGATTGCAAACTAACAAGTGTGAATAAATGTGTTGAGGTCGAACACTTGAGAGAATCCATCGATCAGGGGAGATTGATGTATTCCCAAAACTGTCAATGGCGAGAGAACCTGCCAGTGATGACTGCAAGTCTCAAGGCACTTATAATGACTCTAGATTCCTATCCTAGAATAAATGATCTGAAGTCAATGGGATGAAATCCACTGGAAGGAGAGTATTAAGGCATCCCTCATCATCCAACACGAGGTACTCAGCAAAGATGTATAATGTGGAAGAACTCGATCATAATGTGCATGAACCAGTAACAGTACCGGGAATGGTTGACATGCAAAGTCAAGAGAACTGAGGAATGGCCGACTCAGGTTTCAAATTCCTTCAAACAAGAGCATAAAGGTGAATGGTGACTAAATGTAGGTAACATAGACTCAATATACCAAACTGGGACATCTATGCAACACAGGAGGCATCGATAGAGGCTCCATAGGGACTGGAAGCTTAACCAGTCGGTGGAGATAAACTCAAGAGAAACGAGTACAGCTCCTAAAGTCAAACTATTAACCCAACCAATGAATGTGATATACAGTTCTCTGTTCGAAGGTGACATGAATCGACTGCTGCCAAAGATAACATCTTTTCCTGTCTGGCTTTTTGGTTTTTTTATTTTCTGTACTTTTTCAAATATTTTGAAAAGCTTGAAAAAGAATAAAAGTGTTTTATAGTTACAGACTAGGAGGAGATGAGTGTCAAGCAATAAACAAACTAGTTCCAAGTAGCGGAACATACCTATCCTTAATGCAAGGACACATGTGTAGGATAACGACACTCGGGGGAAAGTCCCCTCCCAGTAAAAAATGGGGAATCAAGTTGCAAAGGATATGTAAAATGACTCTGCGTGGCTAGACATGAGACAAGCTCAGGCTATATAGCTCATAATCAAAGTCAGGGAAGCCGGCATAAGGCTCAATAAGGCAAGCAAAACTCATGATAATGCAATTGCAACTTGACATAAGGGAGTCCTGGGGGAAAAAGGCTAGCAAAAAGATCAAGAGGAGTATGAGGCTCTTACGCAAAGTCATGGAAATACTATACAAAGGACTCCCACACCCTAAAGGAAAAATGTCGACATGGGCACCAAATGCAAACAGGAGCTAACTAGGGCCCCCGTGTATGGTCAAGCTCTACCATTCACATCATGTCATTTCTAAAAGCAACAAGAAGGTTCCATGACAAGATAGAATGGGTTCATACCTAAGGTTATAACGAAATGGTCATAAGGTCATGCAAAGTGCAAACGAATGTGAAACCTAACCTATATGTCAGTTTATACATAATACCTAAAATTAGCATGAACAAATCAAAGCCACAGTCAAAATGACCCTCAAAATGGACTCCTACATCATCAAATTAGTCCAAAACAGTCCAAAATGGTCCAAAATGGTCCAAAACTATAGAAAGTGGGTAAAAAAATTTAAAATTTTTAAAATTTTTCTATAAATAGTAAAAAAATCAAAAATTCCATATCATTTGAAATTTTTACCCATTCGAGCTCAAAACTTCCAATGCGAATTCCAGGAGCTTCATTCAACGAAATTCGACACCGTTTGTTCCAGGTAACTCCTCATGTCCTCCTCTTCCCATTTCATGCAAAAATTTTCAGTTTCCATGGTCAATTTTATTTTCTAGGCCAATCTAAAATAGGCGTTTTGGCCCACATGGATATCGAGGTTTTTTCCACATCTAGGGCTGGCCATACATGGAAAAACCTCCCAAAACCGTGTACATACGTGGCCGTTTTGCAAACAGTGGCATATGCGGCCGCGCATAAGGATTTTTGAGGTAAATAATGACCAAAAATCATTTTTTATGTGCAGGATGGTTCTAGAATGGAGGGAGAGGGAACATGGAGATGTAGAAGAGGCTGTTCAAGGTGACTTAATGGCCCATCAAGCTCTACATGCATGTGGTTTGTATAAGTTTTGGTGTCTTGGAAACCTGAGGGCCAAACCAAGACTCCTGCAGATGCTAGTAGATTACTGGGATCCAGAATCAGAGTCTTTTCACATCAACGGGATGTCTCTCGCTATAGATATTGAGGACATATATTTTATTACTGGATTATCCTGACGGGGAGAGTTGGTGAACCTACGCTCTCGCGAGCCCTAAGTTGGCCTTACTATCGATGAGTACATTGTGGTATACTGGTTTTCGGACACGGAAAAGGTTGGGAGTCAAATCTCGATAAAATTGATCCAAGTACTGGGACTGAAGGCCATACTATTGGCACTCAGAAAGATAGTCGGTCTAGCTTCACTCCACCAGCCCTTGCAGCCATTGATGTTCTATGCGGTGGAGTGTATGAGACCCATAGTGTACGACTGGAGCACTATGCTGTTGAGTAACATGAAGCAACAACTCAGTGACTGCAAGATGGGCAAGGTGAGAAACTTCGGTTTTGATGGCATACTAAGCACGTTCTTCTTTGAGCATGTACCAGAGCTAAGCCCTAGAGTGGAAATTCCTCCACACGGGGTTCAAGATCCGGCCCAACAATGTTGGGAAAATGTTATGTGCAGACTAAGTGGAGGTAGGGTGGCTAACCCCTACCCAGCGAACTTCTTTCCTGTCATGTTCCCTCAAATTGACCATTAAAAGTGTTGACCATGCTAAGTTCCTAGGGGATCAAGTTCTTATTAATTATTCCTCCTAGGATAAATTTTTACTAATAATTGTTCTAAGGCATGTATTTAATTTTATTTCAGCAATTTTATTTATTATGCACAATAATGATGTGGAATTAAGGCTGCCATGTCAGGAGGGTGCATTGGGGAAATCTAGTCAACTTTCCTTGGTAAAAGTAAGAAAGTCCATGACAAAAGCAAGTAAGAGAATAAAGGAAAGTTTCCTAAAAGAAGAAAAAATAGACAGAGGTAAAAAAGGAAAGGGGAGGGCATAGTTTCCTCTTATGGAGCTCAGAAAATCCATAAGAGAAAAGCAGGAAAGTTTTTTAAGGAAAGAAAGAGTTTCCTTATGACCCAGGAAAAGAAGAAAGTTGTCATAACTCAAAAGAGGCAGCTTTTGACTAAGGGGAGGTGCAGTTTCTAATTGTGAAGGATGATTTGGAATTGGAAACAATTTCACATGGCTCTACTTTCCTAATTTCCCAAAGGGGGCGCTTTTGTGGCTAGGGTTAGGTCACCCATGGGGTTGACTTGCTCTCACAGGTCACCATTGGCCTCAACTTAATAAGCAGGTCACCCATAAGTCTATAAAAGATAAATTTGAACCCATTGCTTCAGTTTGGTTGATTATTTGATTGCTGAATGCTTATGTGAGAATTACTTCTTAGTGTTGTGCCTCAGACTACTGGGAGATGAGCCCCAACCTTCCATTCCCCTCTCCTTCCATCCCCTTCTCTTCCATTGCAGGTGTGGAGTGCTATATTGCAGACATTGAAGGATAATAAAAGTTATTTGCAGCCTCCATCAAGTTTTTTTTTAGCTTCAGTGAAGCTCATGCTTCACCATTGCTCACAGCCCCTTGTTGGTCATGATTCGGGCCTCCTGCCCCTCATTTTTTGAGCATCCTTGTAATGGTCAGTACATGATGTAATTTATGTTATGTGGGTTCATAATATTCTGCAAATTATATTTATCAGGTCGAAATATCCATACCCATAAAGAATCTTGTCTCAGTTTTCCCTAAAAGGGCCTACTTTATCAATGTATGGGGGGGAATGAACAAATATGAGTGCTATAAGGAATATGTCATGATGGGGAAATTATTTAAGTGATTTTACATGTTCAAAAAACTTATATTTACTTTTTTTATAATTCTGATGTTTTACAGAAAATGATTTCACTTGATTTAACTACTTTCTTTAGACCCTAGCTAGATTACTAGCTTTTAGTGACTAGTTTTGCTAAATTTGATATAAAATGAGTTCTGTAAAATCAAAATGAGATCTGTCAGTTTTTGTGGGTCACTAATAGGACCAAATTCTCATATAAAACTCTAGAACCATTTTTATTTGATTTTGTACCACCTTTTTGGATCCTCCTCTGCGTAGGGTTTTCGTTGGCCAAAACTGCCATAAAACCCCAAATTCATCCAAAACTTCTCAAAACCCTCCAAAATATATGAAAACTATATAAAAAATTTAGTTATGCTATATTAAGGCTAGAACAACCCTTTTCAAGTTTCCAGAAGCCCCTGGTTAAAACAGACCGAACTACCCTCCTTAGTTTCACGGTTTGGCTGCCCAAAAGCATGGTAGTAGGTTTCCATGGAGCGGATTCTAAAAAATAAATTGCACCAGATATAGATTTGATAGGGGAGAGGGAATTCCATGTCTTATTTTCTTTGGTTGCTTCCCTCTGCTCACTCGTTTTGCCTGCAAAATTTCCTAGAATAAACCCCTTATTTTCCCAATCCGAGAAGTCATTGTGTAAATTAATTCAAGTTCAGAAATTTTAATATAATTTACAAAATTGAAGAGTGTTCAAGTCCATACACCAGACTTGGGACACTACATTTCCATGGCAGCAGTGGCAGATCATTGCCATCGATGAATATTCCTATGCAGGGATAGATTTTTGGGGAGATCCAAACATGCCCCTACCTCTAGGAGCGGCATATGGTGACATAGGTAACGAATCTCAAACCCTCTTTTTAAGTTTTTTGAATTATTAACTTTTTTGTTTTTTTTTTATATATTGACTCAAAAGACATGTTTTGGTGTGACGACACATAGTGACAATCTGTCATGTGTATGCAGATGTTGGACCATGACGAATTGACGGTTTCCCTTGTCATAGACGGAGGGGAAGAGGAGATGACATCATGGGTGTGGATGCGGAGAAGACGCTCCAAAGCATCCACACAAAATTTGTACAATTGACACACAGGGTACCCATGGTGCAAGTCGAGGACTTGCCTGAGGCCATGCACCTCCAGGTGGTTGGTGTACCACGGGCATGGGTTTGATTATTTCAATGACTAGCTAGAGTCGTGGTGTGCTACCATGATCAAAACCCCCCTCCTCCTCCACAAGCTTAAAGACCTGAGAGTGCTTCATTTTTGTACTACCGTGTATTATATTTTGGTGGCTTGGAAGCCCCAATTTTGTACTATGACACTTATGTATTATGACGTCACATTTTGGTTGTTTAATGAAAAACTTTTATGATGATCGATTTTATTTATTTACATGTGTGTAAAAATGTATGTTTTTGATATGCTTATGGTCTATGAAACATATGCCAATCTAACACATAGTTAGCATATGAGTCAGCATCTTGATTAAAAATTCTTGAAACATGTATGTATGTTATGTTCTCAAATTGTCGTTCTAGGAATCTCACACGTAAGAATCTTCATAATAATGTCAGATTCCTAATATGATACAAGCCATTAAGCTGTGAAACCACTAATTGTGAATCAAGACATACCTCAAGAGAGAGAACACCATGTGAAATGGCATCCTATAATAACTCGATAATGGCACTATATTTAGCAACATTGTTCGAAGAAGGCCGTAAACATATGCCTCCTAAAGACAATACCTGACCCGTAGGAGTATAAATGATCCAAGTAGTAGAAACTGAGTTTTGAGTGTGGAAGCTAGCACCATCAGCGAATCATATGTAAGCGGAAGACTCCATCGACATCTACCATAAGAAACGAAATCTAATCAACAAACCTAATCACCGTAAGAAAACCTAACTATGCAAAAAATTGTACAATAATATACAATAATCAGCCCTAGCTGAAGATCATGCATAGTATTTTATAAGATAGAGCCCATTTCTAGGCTCCGCCAAGGCTTTCCCTTCATAATCCATGATCTCATAGGTTCCCTTCTCTAACACACGTTTAACTACATAAGGACCATGCCACGTGGGATTAAACTTCCCTTCCCCCAAGGGTTCTTTAGCTTGATCCCATAAATTGACCAAATCACCTTCACTAAACCTCCTAGGACGAACAAAATTATCATATTGGACCTTAACGTGACACTTATTTACTTCCATATCCACTAAGGCATCTCTGCGCTTCTCATCAAGCTGCTCTAAGTAGACCAAACATTCCTCCAATGCAGAAATGTCTGGTAAAATCTCTATAGCTAGCTTCAACGAAGGGATTTCGCATTCAACCGGCAAGACAGACTCCACCCCATGTACGAGCTGATATGGAGAGAAACTGGTGGCAGTCTTAACCATGGTTCTATAGGCCCACAAAGCAGGATATAACATGATATACCAATTCATCTTGCTTTGCGCGATGGTTCGTTGGAGAATGGACTTAAGTGATTTATTCACTGCTTCAACCTATCCATTTTCCTGAGGGTAATAAGAAGAGGAGTGTTCCTGCTTATACCCTAACTTCGAAGCCAACTCTTACATCATTCTATTCTGAAAGTGCCTACCATGGTCAGTGACAAGCTCTTTCAGAATGCCGAACTAAGTAATAATCTTGTTGAAAATGAAATATGAAGCTATCTCACCGTCGAATTTAATTGTTGGCATAGCCTCTACCCATTTCGTGAAATAATCGACAGCCACTATAATGTGACGATGCCCCCCAACCGAAACTGGGATGCAATCCATGAAGTCAAGCCCCCACTTGGTGAAGGGACCGGTGGTGATAATCGGATGTAATGGGGTAGGATGTGAGCGCATATTGCATGGAAACACCTGGAAAGGGTGACACTTCTTGACCGCATTGACATAATCTTTGAAGATCGACGACCAAAAATATCCCACTCTCAAGATTTTTTGGGCTATAGAAACCCCAGATAAATGACCACCACACGCCCCTCTGTGTAATTTATTCAGCACAACCTTAGCCTCATCATGGGTTAATAAATGACGCAAAATGGAATCTACCCCATGGCGGTACAAAGTGTTATCCACTATAAGGTAGTTCTTAGATACATGATGTAATCGTCGTCGCTCATCCCATGAAAGGTGAGTAGGGATCTTCAACATTTGTAAATATATAATGATATCCCCATACCATGGGTCCAATGTTGAGATAAGGAAAATATGCTCATCGACAAACATATCCTCATAAACCTCCTCCTCCTCCACACTTGGAAAATCAGAAATGAGCTCCACAAAGATCAACGATTTCTTCGATTTTGCCGAAACAAATTCAAGATTGAATTCTTGCAAAATAACAATCCACTTATTATATTTTCCCCCGATCATCCTTCTAGTGAGGATGAACTGAAATGGATTGACATGAGCTACCACCAAGGTCTAGAGAAGGAGAATGTAATGTCTCAATCTCTGAACCGCATGAACGGAGGCCAAGGAAAGTTTCTCCACATGAGAATAATGGATTTCAGCATCAATAAGATTCCAGCTCAAATAATATATGACATGCTCGTGGAGCTCCTAATCCTCCTCAACCAAAACCATACCAACCATATCCATGGATGCGGCCACATAAATCAAAAAATCACATCTATAGTCAGGTGGACTAAGCATGGGGGCCGATGTTAAGGCTCACTTAAGAGCATCAAAGGACTCTTGGGCTCGCTTGTCCTAGCAAAAAGTAGTGTCCTTCTTTAAAAGACGCATAAATCCTTTAGTCAAATTGGCAAAATTAACCACGAATCTCCGCAAGAAATTTTCCATTCCTTGCAAACACTGAATATGTATAATATTACATGAGGGATACAATTGAAGTATTGCCTCAACCTTTAAGGGATCGACTCTTATACCCTCCTTGGATATAATGAACCCTAGAAAGCGACCAACGGTCATGCAAAATATGCACTTATGAGGATTTAACCTAACCTGGTAATGGTGGCATCTTTCGAATACTAATCTCAAATGGTATGGATGATGCACTCTCAGATGAGAATGAGCAGCAATATCATCCAAATACACTTCGATAATCATTTTGAGATTATGAAAAATTAAGGTCATAGCCCACTGAAATGTGGCTTCAGCATTTTTAAGACCAAAAGGCATCTTTCGATATGTAAACGTACCCCAAGGACAAATAAATGTACTTTTATGTTGATTCTTGGGTTTGATCTGAATCTAATTATATCCTGAAAAACCATCCATGAAGGAGAATACCTCGCTTCCCGCACACTCATCCAAAATCTGATCAATAAATGGTGTGGGAAAATTATCCTTAGGACAAGCATGATTTAAATCATGAAAATCAGTGCATATACGGATCATTCCCTGCTTCTTATCAACTGGAACAGGATTTGAAACCCACTCCATCAAGGGAACGAGATAGATAAAACCGGCTTTTAACATCTTTTCTATCTCCGCCTTAATAGCGGGTGCTTTTCTAGGATTCACCACACGCAAATGTTGTCGAATGGGTTTCACATTCGTATAGGTCTTAATTTCATGTTCAATAATACGAGGGTCGATACCTGGCATTTCCTTATATGACCAAGTAAATATGTCATGAAACTCTTTAAATAGCTCGGTATACTCCTTGATCTCATAAGGGGAACAATCTGCCCCAATGTAGACCTTCTCAACTTTGCTAGGATTGCAAGAAATATTGATAAGAATAGTAGGTTATAAATTTTCCATGTTCCCATCAGCCATCTGACTAGGAGACCTCAATGGAACCACGGGACTACCAATCTTCTCGCTAAGAACCTCCCTAAAGTCCTCACGCTCCATAGGGTTAAGATAGGGAAGAAAATATGATCTATGATGCAACTCTTCCTAAGGTGGCTCAACCCCAAACATGGCCTCAATAATGGCTTCATTTGATGGAAAAAAATCGTCAAGGAAATCATGTGCATGAGAGGACTCAACTACCCATGCAGGATGCACATACGGGTCCTCCTCCTCCGTCCGTGAAGAGGAAGGACTAGGCTCTAAAACATAATCAAGATTCACTTGATATGCTATCATCGCTGCAGGAAATGGCACATCTGTTTCGACAGTTCCTTCGAAGGACTCAGTGAAGGAAGAATCCAAGGATATTCCATATGGGTCATGCGAAAAGACACTGAATTCAATGAAGACAAAGCCCCACCGAAACTAGACCTGATCATAAGAATGGGCACATGACAGCTAAAGGTCCACATAAGAGATGGATACATACCCACACTCCCAGTTGTCAACTGAGAATGATCTATACTCAGGATAGAAGCTCCCGATGATGCACTAACACTCAGATTACGGAATGATGCCTGATCAATCATAACAATCTTCCCATTAAATGGAAAACATACTACTTGAAAGAGAGAAGAGGCTATGGCTTGCATACTATACATCCAATTTCGGCCCAGTGTAGTCAAGGGGTGCATCAACCACCTCGACCTCGATCGCAACGGTCTTCCCTCCCAATTGGACCTTAAGAGAAGGAAGAATCTTGTGTGGCTGAAATGATCTACCATTAAAGGAAGTCAACATGGTAGGGGATTGAGACAACTCAGGACAACCCAAACCCTTCCAACATGATAAAGACATCATGGAAGCAGTAGTGCCTTTGTCAATCACAGTGCATTTGACGATCATATTAAGACACTCTACATGAATCAAAAGGAGACACATAGTAAGGAAAGCGAGGTTGTAGTCCCATGGTTTCAAATTTGATGATAGAAGAAGAGTTATCATCATTAATCTGAAGAGCAGAAAGCAAGGATTTCCTTTGTGGAGGACAACTTTGAAGTACTTCAAGTGCGGACATCGTACAAGAAGTTTGGCCCAAATCCTCAACAACAGAATAGTTATGGGCGGCTCGGGCATTAGGATTGTGGCCTGAATTCTTTAGGACTCCCTTAGGAATGCGAGGTGTAATTTCAGCTTTATCCATAGGGTTTTTTATACAAAAAGGGATCTCGGGTGGAGCAGGCTCTTTTCCAGGGTTTGGTTGTGATGAAACATAATCTTTCACACGAGTCACAACCTTAGTAGCATGTATCATGTTGACGCAACCATGACCAGTATTGGCTTACGACGAATTTTGATCTCTGCCTGATGCGCAATGAGGATAATTGGTCCTCAAGTTCATATTTTGATTATGGGGTAAAGGATTAGTTTGCATAGCTGGGCCCTGCGATATGAATCTCGAGGCATCTTCCATATGAGGGCACAAGTGAGTGAGGTGGTACTCTGTACACAATTTGCAAGGAAAATTAACCTTACGTTTAGACTGCTTGTCCCCCCCATTATTGCAAGTGTCCTTGTCATTAAAATTAGCATTTTCGTTCTTGTAAAAGAGGAGCTGCGTTGGATTTAGTAAATCTCAACGTTTCGATCCCTACTCTAGGATCATCATCAGGAGACAACTGAAGCGTGAGGTAAAAGATCAAGGAGCCCGTCAGTATTTATAGTTATTGTGCAGGTAACCGGTTCTAGGTTTTCTAAGTCGGTTTAAATTTAATTCATGTATTTCAATTTAGTTTCAAATTCCAATTTTTAATTATTATTAATAGGGAAAAAGAGTTTTTTAGAAGGGTAGTTTTAATTAAGTTTGTTTCTTAATAATAATTTTTTAAAATTTTTTAATTTTGATTTATAGTTCATAAATTTATTTAAATAAGTAATCATTTAAAGGAGGGATAAGGGGAAATTTAGTTTTTTTTATGAAAGGGGTAAAAGTTTAAAGGTTATTAAGAATTTTTATGAAAGGTGTAAAAGTTTAAAGGTTTATTAAGAATTTTTTGTATTGAAATATTTTTAATTATTTTTTATTCTTAATAATTTTTATTAATTATAATAACTATAAGAATTTTTTTATTAAGATTTTTAAGTTTTAAATAAATAAAAAAATTTTAATAAAATTTTAACTTTTTATGTTCACAAAATTAATTAATTAATTAATTATTTAAAGTACGGATTAAGAACATAAGGGGAAATAGTTTTTAATTAAAAGGTTTAAAGGTTTATTAAAATCTTTATATTAAATTTTTTATTAAAAATTTATTATAAATTTTTTAAATTTTAAATTTTTATTTTATTTTATTAAGGGAAAACATTTTCTTAAAAGCCTAGTTGGGGAAGGGAAGTTCAAATGTCGCTGAAGAAACGCCTTTCTTAGATTTGCAAGGAGTGAAGGAGTGGTTTCCAAGAATCACTGATTATGGCGCCATCGTCTCTGTTAAGGCAGTTCCTAGTAAGGTTAATTTCGATTTTCTCTCTAATTTTTCTTTTTAACAGGTTGTCCTCCTTAGCAATGACTTTGGCGTCTTCAAGGCAGATGTGGTGACCGGTTTTGTGTGCGTGTTCTGCAAGGGCGGATTTCTTGTGTCTATTGTGTCTAAGGTCGGCACTATGTTCCTTAAACCTAGTCTCCATGGAGCGACCGGTCTCTCCTATGTAAAGCATGTCACAAGAACACGGAATGGAGCGACCGGTCTCTCCTATGTTCTTGTTCCCACCCTTACGATTATTTTTACCATTTTTCTTATTCCTTTCGGGCTGCTGGTTGCCCTTCTGTTCCGACGATTGCATAGAAAGTACACTCACCATTTGGGTGGGTTGAGATGAAGCCGTGGCTTGTCCCGAAGTGGATTGATTAATAGATAATTGGCCCACTTCTTTCACAACCGAATTTGCAGGTTTGGCACTTGTACAACCCACAATGCCATCGGCATGTGGTCCAGGCTTGATCTTGGGATCGAAACTAGAACGCGGAGCATTAGGTTTGATCTAATACAAAAGTATGAATTGAGCGTATATCAAATCCAACTCTTGTGCTCTAAAGATTGCTTGTTCCTCGTTTTGGACTCCGTATGTAGAAACATCCTTCACGATGTAAGGTAACAATGACTTGAGGAACCACTCAAGGAGAAATTCCGGTGGTATAAATGCCTTAATCAACCTCTTTCGTCTATGCCACTCTTGAATATGATCCAAGATATGTGTGGCTTTGCCTTGTCGAACTGTCGATAAGAGTTCTGTACCAATGTTGTAACGTAAGGGCAGCTAAAAGTGATTAAGGAAAGTCATGGCAAGGTCATCGAACAAAACGAATGCCCCCCTTGGTAACTCTATATACAATTTCATTGTAGGCCCGATGAAGGTGCGTTGAAATAGCCTTAAACGAATTGAGTCTTCATGTAAGGAATTGGAAGAGCACCAAAGGTGAAAAGTAGTGACATGTTCACTAGGATCTTCTCCTTCTTTGCCCTCGAACTTGGAAATGTCCGTGGGAAGCTTGTTAGGGACAGTCGGCCAAGCCGAGTCATGAGATACCAAATCGTTCATAAGTCTCAATAATTCAGGTAAGTTCAACGTTGCGAGGAAAGGGAGCCTAGGTTGAGCCAGTCTATGACATGCTCCCTAATAGTTCTGGCTCATATAAGGTTGATTACTGTAAATACCATAGCCTTGGCCATAATATCCTCCTCCCATTTGACCTGTGCAGGGCCGCATGGAAGCATTATGATGTGGTGTTCCTTGACTATGTGGTGCTACAAAGCCATAATTAGAGGAGTAAGTAGGTTGTTGATACCCATACCCATAGGGTTGATAGTTATGTCCATAATGCGGTCCATAAGACTGTCCATGAGAAGCTCCATAAGGTATCCCATGGGATGTACCATGAGAAGCTCCATAGTTAGGGATATGGGGAACTCCTTTCGATGGACCATGAGATGATCTAGAAACAAGAATCTGAACTCCTGAAACAATAGGAGGTACTTGACTCTGAGATACTACTGCGTGAGCAATCACAGTACAAACATGGCTAGTAACGATATTCTAACCCAAAGGACCACGTGAATGAGGGGGAGGAAGGGTTGTCAAAAATGCATTCGAAGGAGTAGGGTTTGAGGATGAAGGGACATGTGAAGGGATTTAAGTGGTGTTCCATATGGTCACTTGTCTTGGTTCTAGTATCCACATATGACTACTAACACTAGGTATAGAACGGACATGTGAGGTAGCTTCCACCACTAGGATGGAAGGTGCAATATGACTAGTGCTCCCAAATCTCTCTGCATGGAAAGGAATAGGAGTGCCCCCAAGGTGTAGTGCTAGGTTCAATTTCTGACTCGGCATGATGTACCAGATCGTGTGCAGGGATATCAAGCATCCCATAACGAATATAACTAGTGCTTATGGGTTCATGATGAGTCTCGTCACTTGATAACCAATACCGGTGACCTGTGAATGAGGGATCATAACCAAAATGTGAAGTTATTTCTAGTGAAGGATCATATACAAGAGTAGAATATACATCCCCAACCTCGTGAGGTGGAGAAGACATCTCAATAATCTCATCCTCATGATCTCCATCGTGTGTGAATCAATGTGAGAAGTAGTCTACCCAGACTGTCTATTTCTCTCTCCCAAAGGAGGAGGAGACGTGGAAGGCATAATTCTTGCTAAACGACAAAGACGGCAAAGTGTCGTGCCCGAATCCACAATGACTCAAGAAATGAGAAAGACTCTATCTAATTACGCAAACCCTAGTCCAACTAGCATGCACAAAGGATACACCTATACAATGTAAAGCCAAATCACAAGCAAACAAGGGTAGGATATGTGAGCTCCCAAATGAAGCAGGTATGTCTCACCTAGGAGAGGCTTGAGACTCCCATACACAACAAGCGGAGGTTCGTAACCAATTATAGTGGCCCTCAGCTTCAACGCATATAGCGACTGTGCTTTCCAACCCCTACCTGGCCAGGTCACCTACAGAATAACCTCTTTGAAGTACCTCCTCGATAACCTAGGTAAGGAAACTAAGGTCACCTCAATATAATCAATGGTCAGACGGACAGTCGCAGGCAGGATTGACCGTATGGGCAGGGTACACTAGTAGAAAATGAGAAATTAATGACTAAAAAAATGACTAAAATCAGGCTATAAACGACTATTTTTTAGTCGGTGACTAATAGTAGCAAATTTCCACTATCTTATAGCTAGTCGTATTTCACTAATCATTAATAGCTTGAATTAGTAGTCATTGATTTAGTCATTGATTTAGTCATTGTTTTAGTCATTGATAGTTAATGATTTAGTCATTGATTTAACCATGGATTTAGTCACTGATTTAGTCACTGAGTTAGTCACTGATTTAGTCACTGATTTAGTCACTGATTGTAACCATTAATGACCAACTATATGACTAAATAAACTACTAGATGTTAACATATTAATGAATAATCTAAATACGACTAAGATACAGGAAATTAGCTACTAATAGTCGTATATATGCGAATTTAGTCATTTTTGTAGTCACAAATTTATGATAGGGTACGGAGGAATCGAACCACCAACCTCGTGCCTATAATTAGGCAGGCGCTCTACCATTAAGCTAGCACCCTTTAAGAAGTTTTTATTTCTTGAAAATGATGATATTCAAATAAATTTATGATAGATATCAATCTACAAACTACATAATTATTACTATTACAACTTACCAGTAACTAGTATTTATGATAAACTAATTTCTGAGAGCTATGTACAATTTTCCCTGTAACTAAAGCTAATAAAAATACTACAAATACTCTTACCAAAGAGATTTAGTGATTAGTACCTCTTCCCATTCTTCGTCATTATCATTCTCATAGTCCAAAGAAGAGTCCTTCCTGAAAGGATTTCGAAGCCCAATGCCATCACTGCATCAATAACAAAGAGTCAGAAACAAAACTTTCCCTCTTGTCTACTGCAATATTAAGAATCCATGAGCTTCAAGGTGTTTCAGATGTTCCTCATCATGGCATATCAAAATTAAAACACAACCTGTTGCTTTGATAATTAATAAAATTAAAATTCTGCAAAGTATTATCACCTTTTCTTTGAGAAGGTTCCATAATAAGCAGGTCTATGGTTGTGATCAAACTGCAAAAGGTTTCTTCTCTTATTGTGAAGCCTATTTTATTGTGAAGCCTATTTTAGCTTTAAATCAAGTGATAAACATTCTAAGAGCCAGGAAGATTCAGAAACTTATTGCTAATGGAGACTCGACGATTATCATTTGCAAAATTAGAGACTTGACTCCCTATGCACCATAATGTCTTGCAAAAATGATCTCTAGACCTAGAATTCAAAGAATTGCAAGTATTTTGACTTGGGGAATTGCAGGTATTGCAAGTATTTAGAATTGAATCATTACTATTCCAAAGGTACCATTTTGTCTGGAGGAGTTATGCTTTGTGAATCATTATTCCTTGGCTATAAGGGCACCTAATAGTGGATTCAATAATTAAAGAGTCATGTTGCAAATATAAAGAGAAATACCCTGCTCCTACAACATTGCATCTTTATAGAAACCTTTAAAGGGTTGTATATTTGGCTTCTAAGTGATAATACCAGTTATTTGAAAGGTAGGACAACTGGTTAAGCATGAATTAAACTTGAAAAACTTGGAAACTATTAGGTATAACAAAATATATATCAGCTCTGTGTTGAGATGTACATGATCTAAAATAGCTTCCATGATGATTGGACAATAGTTCACAGAGAGAAATAACCATTTATAAGAAATGAACTTTCCTTAGAATGTATGGTCACCTAAAATAAGATTACACTAAAATTTAGATTCTAGTAAGCTTTTGAGATTGAATAAACCTATCGAAAAGGTTGGAGAGACTGGTATTCTACAGTGTTCTTATAATGCACCGTTGCATAAAGGCATATTCTTATCAAGATTTATGACTTTCAAAATGAAGGAATTTACTTGACCATGAAATGCACATTTATGATGAAGCAAAGGATAGAGAAAATCATGATGAGGTTCATATTCCCCATTTTAACTGCCTACAAGAAACTATTTCTTCGTAAGGGTAATAAAGCATGTCCCCATCCGGCTTGAGTGGAATGTGAAATTGCACTGCCCTGATTATCTTATTATGAATTAGTTTTAAGTTCCAATTCCATTCATGCCCTATGGCATGTTTACGCCTTCCACTCTGAATCCCCACGTGGGATGCATTGCTTCTTCAATGGAATATAAGAGCCTCACTAAGACCTGGGTCTCGTATTTTGGTGTGGAGTTATATTTACAAGTACAAAGTTCAAGGTTCATGAAGAATTGTTCAAAACCTACCATTAGTACAGCATTATAACATAGGGTATGTTTCTGCGGGAGGATAGAGGCAAGGCAGAGCAGACGGTAAGTGTAAGAGAGGGTCTGACCTAGCTAATTTAAAGAAGAAGTTCAAAGTCTTACAAATCAAAGAAGTCAGTGTCTTATTACTTCAGAGGTTCAGCATTAGGACTTCATGTCTTACCAATATTTCAACTCAATGGCAGACAAGCTTTCTAAATATACTTTGTTGTTACAGAAGGGTACCTAAACCAAACAAGAATTTAGAAAAGTCACTCTCCTATATGATTCAGAAAAGATTTGTACTAACAACTCTTATTTTCATTTGTTGCTAAACTATGAGGCTAGTAAAGGGGCAAGCAGGGCAGAAGTCTACATTCAGACTGTGGAAAATAGCTGAGAATGGAGGTATTAAATAATTTCAAGGTATATTGCAAGCCGCCCCTTTCTAGAAAATGCGTAGAACTCTTCCCACCAAACTTATTTACTTGTAACTTTGTATAAGACCTTAGTTTCTGATGATATCATGATTGTTATAGTCTAAAACACAGCAGCAGTGATATACAGTTTTCAAGTTAAAAAACTTTCAATATCTGGTTGTTCACTACAAAAAAACCATCATCAATTTAACAGGAAATAAGATGTGATAAAATTGCATGTCCAAAGTGCCCTCCTCAGAGAGTTTGTCTGCATTTGTTTACCTATATTATATCATGTATATGGATTTTTTTTGTTTTCAGATTTTTGTTTATTCTGGCCTTTTGTTGATATATATATATATATTCTTCCAAAGAAAAATAACTGTATTTTTCTTTAAAGTAGAAAGAAAATTACATTCTTTAGGTTCATATTGCACTGTAAAATAATGTCTAGGTTACAAAATATGCCCACGACAAAAGTAAAATAACAAAATTACATGTAAGGTGATCATCTGATTATCCTCACATTTATTCACAAGTCTTTGTTATCTCTAGATAGCTGATAAATACATACAACAGAAAAAAGGGCTTGGAAAGGCAACCTTTACATTGAGTTCCAAAAAAACTACCTCCATACATAAACCTTACCGAAAATAGACTATCACTAACGCCTCACTATAGATGAAAGAAGCTACAAAACAACAAATACATAATGTCATTATTAAAGATAAACAGTACAACAATGAAAGCTCCTCTACCAAGACTACAAATCCTGCCTAATAAGCTTGAATGCAGGTCAAAAGGCATATATATATGGATCATGTAACCCCCACAAAATGGAATAGAAATCTAGTAACAGAAAGGAAAAGCAAACCTGGAAGACACATTTACCTCAAAACATTCTAGTGGACTCAGCTCTCTTGTAAATCTCCTGTTTCTTTATGCTCTGCTCGTCATTAGGAAAAAGAGCAGTGAACACTGCTCTCCATCCAACAAGCAAAACAAAAGTACTACCCAATGAGACTAATATGAATACTGATGACAGAAAATGACTGGCTTGAACTCCTCTGATGGCCAGTCCTAACTATCACAACACAACCACGATTCAATAAGAAGCCTTGAAAAGCATTATCATATTAGAGGAATACAAAGACATTAGAGTTCCATGAATTGTCTCTAGAATGCAATTAGAAGTGTTTATCAATAGGGAGGATATAGGTATCAGTATGTTCAAGTTCAGCATTGGGACTTCATGTTTTACCAATATTTCAACTCAATGGTAGACAAGCTTTCTAAATATACTTTGTTGTTACAGAAGGGTACCTAAAAAAAACAAGAATTTAGAAAAGTCACGCTCCTATCTGATTCAAAAAAGACTTGTACTAACAACTCTTCTTTTCATTTGTTGCTAAACTATGAGGCTAGTAAAGGGGCAAGCAGGGCAGAAGTCTACATTCAGACTGTGGAAAACAGCTAAGAATGGAGGTATTAAACAATTTCAAGGTATATTGCAAGCCGCCCCTTTCTAGAAAATGCATAGAACGCTTCCCACCAAACTTATTTACTTGTAACTTTGTATAACACCTTAGTTTCTAATGATATCATGATTGTTATAGTCTAAAACACAGCAATAGTGATATACAGTTTTCATGTTAAAAAAATTTCAGTATCTGGATGTTCACTACAAAAAAACCATCATCAATTTAATAGGAAATAAGATGTGATAAAATTGCATGTCCAATGTGCCCTCCTTCGAGAGTTTGTTTGCAGTTGTTTACCTGTATTATATCATGTATATAGATTTTTTTGTTTTCAGATTTTTGTTTGTTCTTGCCTTTTGTTGATATATATATTTTCTTCCAAAGAAATATAACTGTATTTTTCTTTAAAGTAGAAAGAAAATTACATTATTTAGGTGCATATTTCACTGTAACATAATGTCCAGGTTACGAAATATGCCCAGGACAAAAGTAAAATAACAAAATTACATGTAAGGTGATCATTTGATTATCCTCATATTTATTCATAAGTATTTTCTATCTCTAGATAGCTGATAAATACATACAACAGAAAAAAAGGGCTTAGAAAGGAAACCTTTACAGTGAGTTTCAAAAAAACTACCTCCATACATAAACCTAACCGAAAATATACTATCACCAATGCCTCACTAAATATGAAAGAAGTTGCAAACAATAAATACATAATGTCATTCTTAAAGATAAACAGTACAACAACTAAATCTCCTCTACCAAGACTACAAATCCTGCTGTCACACCCTCGGTTTTGGCCCCGTTTGCATGATGTATAAAATGTAATTAATCATGGTGAGGAGCTCAAGGCAAAAGCCCAACCATCGATTTGGTTGTGTATGTTTCGGAAATAGGGGTAGTTACCGATGGTATGTCGTGCTATCCGGCACATTATAATGTGGCATCATGTAATTATGCGCATCAAATAAAACTAAAACCACAACCAGCTACGCCAGTGCAATGTTGAATGAAAAGGGAAAGGTTCCAAAGGATAAGGGTGTGGGGGATGTCAAACCTTGGTCTATGGGGGGAAAACCCATGTGTTGCCACCTTCCCTTGTCTCACCCAACCGTTTTGATGTCTTGACGGAGAATGGTTGCTGGTGGTTGGGGCAATTATTGTCTTTGGGAGTGGGGTGACAGGACTGTCAGAACTTTTCCCACATGCCCACTCCACCCAAGACCTTCCATACACTCCACTCCATCCCTGTCAGTTCACCTTCACGACCGCGTTTGTTGAGGCTCACGGAGAGCAGTGATCGGTTCACCCTCATGCCTGGAGAGTTGTTCGCTCTCGCGTAGGCAGTTGGCCTGGTCTTCACGGTTTCACGGTTGTGATCTGTGGAAGTTCCCTCTCACGCAGGGAGTGCAGTCTTTCTCACGCACCTCCAATTCACGTCCTCTCTGTGGGCTGTTCACCTTCACGCAGGAGGATAATTCTTGCTCATTCTCGCGCACAGGGATTTCCTGGTTTTACCCACGTGGTTTTCTTCTGTAGACCTGCGGATGGTTCGACTGTATCTTTTCCTCACGAGCTGATTCGTGGGGTCTACATTGTTGTTGCTCACGCACGGATTGGGAGACTGTAATTTCTCCCCAGCACGGTCTGTGTAAGCCTTTCTCTAGCGACTTCGACTGTGTAACCGGGGTTGTGGTTTTCCCCAAGTTGTTGGTAATGTATGCGGATATGTTTTTGGAATTATTGTTTTCCCATGTTGGGAGTGGTAATTGTTGTTATGCTTGGGGGGGGCTGTCTATTGTGGTCTGCATGAGTTTCCCATGGCTATGGGGAGTGCTGTCATCATCCATTATGGACTATGGAGCATTACTATCATCCATTGTGGGGTTGTGGTTGTTGGTGCACCCTGGTTTGGGTTGCTGTTGAGTTGTTTTGGCCAAGTTAGGGCCAAGAACAACTCTGATTTGCCCTGTGGGCTTGAGCTGTGTCTCATTTTGGTTTGGGGTTGCCACCCTGTTGGTTATGCCTTCATCACAGAGTCGTGAATAAATTATTTTGTTGCTGGTATGCAGTGGTTGTTCCTTGGACTGTGCTGGCTTGGCCGATCGGTTGATGGCCTGATAAACCCAGCTATGTTGGTTTGACTAATTGTGTCCCTCGGCTATGTGTAAGCCTGCCTTGACCCCTATCCTTGGAGGAATCATGCCCAGCTCGGGGGTGGCAGCATGCTGAGAGATTGATGAGCACGCTGGCCTATGGATGGGTGGAACATTGTAGCGACGTAGTTGGTTGCGGGCGAGTTCTTCATTGAAAGATAAGTGATTTGGTTACTTCATATCTGTAATTATATTGATGTCAAATGAATTGTAATGAACATGTTGAATGCTGGAATTGTATGTGTGTTTGCTTCTGCTGTATCTTGATGTTTTATGCATCCCTATATGCTAGATTATGCATTTGCTTGTATGATGGAATGCATCTTAGTATGCATTTGAATGTATGATTGAAGAATGTATGCATCCTGCTATATATGTTTAAGCAATTTAATATCAGCATTTAATCCTTGTTCATGATTCATGGGGTTGTTGCCTGTGTTTGGTGTGTTGGTTGCATCCTCTTCGCCGGTTTAAGGGATGGGGACATGACACCTGCCTAATAAGTTTGATTGCAGGTCAAAAGGAATATAGATATGGATCATGTAACCCCCACAAAATGGAATAGAAATATAGTAACAAAAAGGAAAAGCAAACCTGGAAGACACATTTACCTCAAAATTTTCTAGTGGGCTGCCTCTCTTGTAAATCTCTTGTTTCTTTCTGCTCTGCTTGTCATTAGGAAAAAATGCAGTGAACACTGCTCTCCATCCAACAAGCAAAACAAAATTACTACCCAATGAGACCAATATGAATACTGATGATGGAAAATGACTGGCTTGAACTCCTCTGATGGCCAGTCCTAACTATCATAGCACAACCACGATTCAATAAGAAGCCTTGAAAAGCATTTTCATATTAGAGGAATACAAAGACATTAGAGTTCCCTTAATTGTCTCTAGAATGCAATTAAAAGTGTTAATCAACAGGGAGGATACAGTTATCACTATGTTCAAGTTCAGCATTGGGACTTCATGTTTTACCAGTCTCTTACTGAGATAAATTTCAAGACAGTTTTAGAGACTTATTTGTCTCTAGTCTCAAGTTCAGCATTGGTACTTCAGGTTTTACCAAGATTTCAACTCAATGGCAGACAAGCTTTCTATATATACTTTGTTGTTACAGAAGGGTACCTAAACCAAACAAGAATTTAGAAAAGTCACTCTCCTATCTGATTCAGAAAAGACTTGTACTAACAACACTTCTTTTCATTTGTTGCTAAACTATGGCGCTAGTAAAGGGGCAAGCAAGACAGAAGTCTACATTCATACTGTGGAAAACAGCTGAGAATGGAGGTATTAAACAATTTCAAGGTATATTGCAAGCCGCCCCTTTCTAGAAAATTCATAGAACTCTACCCACCTAACTTATTTACTTGTAACTTTGTATAAGACCTTAGTTTATGATGATATCATGATTGTTATAGTCTAAAACACAGCATCAGTGATATACAGTTTTCAAGTTAAAAAAATTTCAGTATCTAGCTGTTCACTACAAAAAAACCATCATCAATTTAACAGGAAATAAGATGTGATAAAACTGCATGTCCAAAGTGCCCTCCTCATAGAGTTTGTCTCCTCCAATGTCAAAGTCATGTTCCAGCTCCATGAATTTTCATTGTTCTTAGTTGATCGATTCTTGGCATTCTCTTTTGAGAACTGCCAATCCTTGATATATCCAGGAAGAGATTATGGAGGATGAGTCTCTGTCACACTTGATAGCATGGAAACCACTCGAGACATGGAAGGTCGTTGAGAGGGAGTTGCTTGTGTACACAAAAGAGCCACGTGAATAAACCTCAACACTTGTTCTTCAGAGTAGCTCGAAAGCATGCTAGTGCCTACTAAATATAGCAAACTTTTCTCCTCATACATATGCCAAGTCTGCAGTTCAATGACAGATAATATTAGAAATGGAGATGTATTACAGAGAGGATTCTTCCTAACATCTGCAGTGCCTTGGTATATGACAAAATAACTACAAATATTTATGTGCGAAAGTAAATCTAAACAAATTACTTATGTTTGGGATTTCAGAATCGGTACCCAATCCAAAAGATAGACCATGTCATCTGGAAAGCTGTTGTCTTCATGAGTTCTATTGCTAACAACTTCAAGAGCGACTAATCCAAAGCTGAAAACATCTGCTTTCTCGGTAAGGTGACCATGCAAAGCACACTCTAGAGCCAGGTATCCACTGAAAATTACACCGGAATTTTTGTTATTCTTCCATGAAATTGATATTGATGCTCAGGTAAGTCAAAATGTCATGCTTTTTCATTAGATGACTCCAAATTGACTGATATGTCTGATCAACTTGTAAGAATTGTGAAGAATATTGAGCTATACCATATATTGTTTTTCTTATGCTATTTCAATTACTACATTAACTATGATGAGAAAAAGAGGTTGAAATCTGATGTTGTCCAAACATTGTGTTAAGATCATGAGAAAGGCCATTGTATACATGGGAACATAATAACATATCTAATTCAGTAAAACAGCCGAAAGAAAAAATCTCTATGTAATCTATGTAAGGAATAGAAAGGGATATATATTGTCATACATTGTTCCTACAACTCTGGTGTTGATGTGAGTCTTTTCAGCTTCAT
>LPNX010832568.1:238599-274531 GCA_001517045.1 Pseudotsuga menziesii
AAACTAAAAGTATATGGATTTCCAGCAATACTCCTTAAATCTGCTAAAACAAATAAAATAAAATGGTAAGATCTATGTCATGATAATACGTTCTTCAATATCTCATTAAGTATATTCATTTCCAAGGAAGATGATCTGAAATAGCAAATGTCAAAAATTATGAGAGATTAGTCCCATGTTTTGAAACATAGATGATCACCTTCACTATCACCAGCTGTCAATGATTTGTGATTCCTTCTTTTTCTTCTTAAAATCAATACAGAATGAGCAGAGCAAAAAGCCTAAACCAATTAGAACTCCAAGAACAATACCAATAATTTTGGTTCTGCTGTTGTTGTCCTTACTTCTATTTACATTAGTTGGATTAAATTCTGCAATAAAAAATAAACAAATTCATAAGTTGTGAAATGCAATTCCAAGTTGACCATTGTCATGAGAATACAGTTTCCACAATAATACCAACATGGAGATAAATAAGAGAATGTAATAATCTCTATAGACAATGTATGAAGGTCCAAATGTGCATAAATGAATAAATACTAATTATATAATATTTTTCCTACCAGTAGTAACCCTAATTGCTGAGACCAAATATCCATGTGTCTGTGGTGATGGTACGCAACAGGTTCCCTTGCTAGCCCAAAAAAAGTGTACCTCAAGAAAGTTTTGAGGTAACATTTACAATATACTTTTTTACAATTGGCATGGTCACCTCTCCAGCTGCTTCCTTAATATTAAAATATTTCAACACTTGAACTCCCTACATAAAGTGCACAACTGCAAAATATGTCGGGACGTGAAAAAGAGAATGAAACTTTAAAGAAAGTGAAGTAGATATTATATTGTATCAGGGTTCTTCTAAATTCTATCCACAGTTCTTCCAAACAATAAAATATAGCTAAATTGATAATGCTTTGTCTAAGAAAAATAGAAGCATACAAGCATGAGAGAGAGGGAGAGGCATGGTTTTTATCAATGTTCATGAGCCTACAATTTATAGGAACTGAATGAAAATGTATAAGGAAAATTGGGATAAATATGGGCAGCATAAATCCAATTGGAATTGGATATAAATAAGTAAAACTCAAAAACAAAGTACATCATGAATTTCAATATGCTTTCGAGTATAACAGCCATTTTGTCCTCTCCTTTGGAATCTGGTACCTAGAGATGTATTATTTTCTAAATTGGTGACATGTACTATGTACTACAATACCAAGTGATGTTAACCTCTAGGCTCTATCCAAGGCATGCATGCTCTTTCCCTGCTCAAAGAATTTTATGCATTTTGATATGATCGTATGAATGAGGTGTTCGATCCCAATTTCTTCTAGCCATATACAAATATCACACACCAATGTCCTACCCCTAATGATCTGATAATAATATATTAAAATGCTATTGCCATTTAAGATGCCATAAATGGCTTGGAACAAAAGATCTGCTAATATTAAAGTTTGTGAAACCTGTGATGTGAACTTACAGTACTTGCAAATGCATCATGACATTATATAGAACCAGTTATTTTGTGCTCCTCAAGTTGGTTCCTATAGTGATGTCATTACAAAGTAATACCTGTAGATAGGCATCAAAGATGTGCAATCCAAGACTTCGCCATGACTGTGTAGATGGAATCTGGATTTCCTCAAAATGGAGCTCTACTCTATGTTGTCCATTCTCAAGACCAAGGCCATAGTATCTTAGAGACACAAGAGAAAGACGTGATGTTGTATATATTGATGGATTTTGAGTTGCTCCTTGTACAGATCCTTGTTCTACCATATATGGGTTACCATTTTCGCTAGTTGTATCTGATGAATTCAAAAATACTCCTGTCGTACTGATTCCCCAATTCTCTTCAGAATTCTTGTAGAATGATGCAACATCTAGTGTTTTGTTGTCCCCCAAAAAAATACCCCCGTTGAGGAATCAATCAATTGAGGACCCCCACAATTGATGGCTAAAGAAGAACCTGAAAAGCAAGTCAAAATTTGTATGAGATATTGTATAACTGCATGGCAATATAGTTTCCTTGATCAATTTTTTAGGTGAGATAATTACAAGATCACAATAGAAGAACAATTGTAAATCATATCAGTCCTATTTTGACAGCATATGAATGGCATATATAAAATACATAAAAGACAACATATAATATTCTGTATACTGAAGCATTATCTTGCTGCTATTGCAAAATAAAATTTTGACATGGATATTATTCCTTCCTATTGTTACATATATACCTTAAGTGCCAACTACATATATAACCCATTTATCCAGATGTATTACTCAATACATTATATTCATTTTTTTTTCATGTTGGAGTAATGAAGATACTAAAACAAGGATATTTCAGTAAAAGACGGTACAGGGACTTGAAGCAGCTAGGAAGCAAAAACTAATATTAGATAATCTAGATAGAAATATTTTTGAAATGGTGATTAGTAAACCACTTAAATTGCATGAAATTCTTTTTTTCCAGGTCATGTAGGATCTTTATTTTAATGTTTCATATATTACTTCAGAGGACAAATAAGTACATCAAGATTCAAGGTGGTTATAACTCGTTCGTTCATAACCAGCACCAGTTCCTTTTGTTTACCTTTAACCTATTTAACCACCCGAAGCACCTGTTGAAGCATTCATTTTAGTTCCATAGCCCTAACATATCCAGATGCAGCTCAAGCAGATGTTACAGCTTCACCAATTGAAGTCATTGATCGAGTTAAATTAACAGATCCAAATTCAGACCTTATTAACCAAGAAGTAATCTACGTAAAGCATATCTAGTGACAGAGTAAATTGAAGATCCTCTTTATTTAGATCCAATCGAAGCAGATTCAGTTGAACGAGATCGATAGCCAGCAGCAATTGGGGTTGCACCTGCAACAGGGATGCCAAGAAAGTCACAGTCTACAAAAACTGAACAGGCCAACATATGAGCCCAGCTCCCATAGGGATGGACTCAACATCAGGGGAAATTAGTTGGGTTTCATGTCGGCCCTCAGCATCAGGGGAAATAATTTAAGGGTTTCTTCACTGTTCTGATTCTGAACATATCTTGAGATTAGTTCAGCCCACGTAACCACGTCTCATTCATACATTCTGTCAAACACTTGTTGTGCATCCTCCTTCCACATTTGGCATATATATTTACAATACTATTTAATAGAAAAAGGTTTGAATTAAATCAATAATTGATTATATGGGTGTGGACTAGCCTACCTTATTCAAGAGCCTTGCTATTGACACAACCCTGTAAGAGGCGTGTGTATACATTGGTATCTCGTCAGACATTTACTTTGTCTACAAACTCCAAAATGTCCAACAGCTACTCCCTTCGAACCCCTTGAGACACTGTACTCACTTCAGAAGTCATATAACAAGAATCTGCATATTCTTCTTTGTCTTCCCAATTATCAATATATCTTGAATCTCCTTCCTCAACAAAACTGGGAACTGAGAAGCCGCTAAAACCAATATTCTTCACAATTCTGCTATGTCCAGGAAACAAACATAAATTATTCCTTATTTTAAGTCCCGCAGAACTTGCAACAGATGGGTGATTTCCTAGGGCTACCATAGCCATGTGAAGGGAGTTGGATTTTTTCATGGATGTTGAGTGGGAGGTGATCCATTCATAGCCCATACATTTTCCATGGGTTGTAGATCATATGCTACAACAAATGCGTGAGTGCGTAAAACTATACAAGTTGATTTAGGGAAATATTCATATGAAACAATGAAGTGATCATTGTTGTTTTATTCCACTGCATAAAGCCTTTGTGAGCAGTGATCAAATATATTCAGTTAAACCTTCCAGGATAGAGTTTAAGTGAGCAGTCTAAATTATTGTACATAGATTGGGAGTTTGTCATGGAGTAGTTATGGAGGTGAAGGCACATGCAGACTTTGCTTTCATGGAGCTGGCTTTCACAGCCTTCACGGGGTTAAGAAAGGGAGTTTAGGCGGGGGTTGTCAGATCGGAAAAGGGAAATTTTAGGACTGTAGAGGCGATCTAGGGAGACAGGAAAATAGTTCAAGAGAATAGGGTTAAAAAAATGTGGATGTTAGACTTTGTTTCAGAGAGTGGGAAGGGTTTGTCGGCACACTAATATATTTTGGGAATGGTGGATATATCGGTGGGGTATTCAGTGGTTTTTATACATTGGTTTTCTGATTTATCTAAATCCCGATTTGTCCAAGGCAAGGTCCTGAATATGCTACTTATTGAAGCACAAATGGACTAAATCTCAAATAAATAGGAGGTGGTAGACAAGATTTCAATGACTTCTGCACTAAAATGAAAGGTATTAGCATCATATCATAGAAGTGGCAATGGAAATGCATCAATCTCGATCTTCAACATACATTATCCGCTTACAGAAATATCATCGCAGGACGGGTGCTTGAGAAACCTTTCTCGTGGAGGCGTTCACCTTGATTTCTAAATTAAATGATGAGGATGAGGATTGGTGTTCGCTTCGATCTCTTAATTGATGGGCTGCCCATTTTAAATAAAAATACCATGAACATTTTCCCTTTAATTGATTCCAAGTTGGTTACCTTCACTTGAAGCTTGTTGGAGGATCATATCTTTTTGTGTTCATGTGGTTGTAAAAGTTAATGGAGTCATAACATACATCGTGGATTTACTTTATGGAGTTGTTTAAAAGGGATGGTCATTATTTTATTTTTATTTTTTCATTATTCTATTATTTTGAAACCACTTTGGGAGAACATTTGTTAAGAAGTATTTATTTTTTCTTGAGAAAAAATGGCTCCCATGGTGTTACCTATATTAATGTGCTTTATTAGGTTAATATTAAGTTATCTCTCCTTTCATTAGGATTTGGATAAAGAATATGTTGAGTGAACAACATATAATAATATATTATAAAGTGTCATTTTCTTTACTTCACGTGAAGCATGGAAAAGGTTTTTGGATAATGGATTAGCTCTTGCATAGGATCGATTATAATTATTAACCACATTTGGAGAGTTCGGTTTACAAGGGAGTGTATTTTTATTTTGTGGGATGTTTTGATATTTGGAGGGTTTTTAGGTGCTTATTGGAGCTTCGTTGGATTTGGCTTGTTGTAAAAGTCGCTTGGAGGAAGCTTGAAGATGTTCTTCTGGACATAGTTTGGAGTATTATCTTCTTTAAGGGATGTTTAGAGGTCAAGTGGCATCATCAACAACCACTTGTTCCTTGATTGTTGGATAAGTTCCCCTTTGTTATGGGGGCTATGTATCTCATCATTATACAAGTGGCCTTGACCACTATTTTTTTTATTGTATTTAGCTAGGAGTTAGTTCTTGAGTGGGGTACTTCTTGTATTATTTTACCCCACCCTATACTAGATACAAGGAAATTATGATTATTTTATTGTAAACGAAGTTTAGGCCTCTCATATAAATAGAGAGGCACTAACAAGTTTAGGTCACTTGCATCTGTAGAGGTTGAAGTAAGCAATAGGCATATTTTGTCAAACGGGCCACCTAGCACAAATTTATGACTTTTGGCAAACATCAAAGAGAGAGAGAAATTAATATGGAGTGCATCAATCAAGGGATCATAGTACCTGGGTAGTGGTAATGAAAAGATAGAGATGGATAGATACCAAGTGGGGGATTCAAAATGGATACCTTACAGAAAGGGGAACATATCCTTTCCTTGTCAAGCTATCATCTTCATTAATAGGGATTTATTTGCCTATTTTTAGTTTAAACTACCCCATTATCTCATTAATACATGGGATTAGTTCACATAGAGGCTAGATCTAAAGGGGTTCCACCATTTTCTATTTAAAATATAACTCGTGAGGTCACTTTCATAATCCATCTTAGAAGAGTAATGTTATGTTGTAGGTTTCGAACCTTGGGAAGAAGTGTTGGATCCTCGTACTACTACAATGGTGGGTTGAGTGCATTAAGGAACTCGATAGGCTAGTTATTTATGACTATCAATGATTGAACACTCTCAGTATCGGCATTCAAGAACCTGCTTCGAATTCATATATATCAAAGCTTAAACCCACTTTGAATTCAAGGAAATTGAGACTCATTACATCATGGGTTGGTGGCGATGGTGCGTTTAATCCTATCTCCATCGAAACTTCTCAAATGACAGTGCAAGTTCATCCCCAACTCTTTACCAAGGAAATTCTCTTAGTTGCAGTTGAGAAGTATAGGGTTAACATGGTCATGGATTTCCCACGAATCTTTGGTATAAGAATTGAAGGTTCTTTGGTAAATTCATAATTGATATTTAACATAATATTAGATGAGGTTAAAAGTGAAGGCAGAATGAAATTGCGCCATCTTGTCCCAAAAAATGTAGAAAAATACTTTTTTTTTTCCAGGAGAAAAATAACATTTCCTTGATATTCATATGAATCAAAGGAAACCTTTGTTCATTAGCAAATATGTTACATCTCAGCTAGGAGAGCAGCTTCAGCAAAACATCCAATTACAGCTTGTACATACCTAAAAAAAAATACATAGTAAATCATGATAGGATACTCATCTACATAGTACTACTGTTGGTACATCAAAATATAATGTACTTCCAATTCCCATCCTGAATCAGCCCAATCAACATCAGTGTACTTCTGGAAGATCAGTATATCTAAAGGGGCACTCAGATGGCAATTAAAAATCCATAATATTACTAATCAGTTCAATCATCATTGATGATATACTGATAAACACAATCTCATTAGGGGAGAAAAAAGGCTCATAAGAGCTGTGCTGAGCCATCCACTATGCATGCTCCCTCAATATATTCCATATATTCAAGTAGTCCAGCTGAAATATGTAGTGCCTCCTTAGAGAGACAGTCCGCCTAAATGTAGAAAAATACATTGAAAGATGGTCTTGGCACAAAAAATAAAGCAAAAATGGACGCTAATCATAGGGTTTTGTTGTAGTGATCGAGGTGCATGGCACCAATATTACTAATAGAAGGTAGACAATTTACAAAAATTACATTTCATTGTCAAAATTGCAATTTTCCACGACACAATTAAAAATTACTAACATAAATGACTAATTCATATTCTTCTAGCTAGTCATTTTTTATGCGGTGACTAAATTAGTCATTTATGTTAGTCATTTTTAACTCTGTCGCTTACTATCTAGTCATATTTGTTAACTGGTGACTAAATTAGTAGTTAATTTTAGTCGTTTATAGTTTGGTCAATCAATATTGTTCATATTGAGTAGTAAATCACTTGAAAAATCTGTGGTGACTAGAATTTTTAGTCACCTAGTAGCTAATTCCTCATTTTGTACTAGTGGTAGCAAAGCCCAAAACTCTCGAAAGAGCCCCCAGATACGAATACAATCCTGGAAATATCTCCGGTACTACTCAGTTATGACCAAGGGTCATCCCAATCAATAACCACTCACACTGCCTCATGCTTAACTCCCTTGTAAGTGGAGGATCCTGAGAAACACTAATTATATAAAGGAATTTCACACTCTCACCTGGACATAAATGTTTCGTTTATTGGTCTTGGAGAATTTACTCACAATGAACTATTCCAAGACCCTAAAACCTATTCTTGTTGGTGCACCCCATAAAATAAAAGAGTGTAATTCATTTTATTATGCGTTGATTTTAATTGGCTTATTACTCAAAATGGAAAATGGTCATGCAACTAATGATGTTATGACACAGCAAGAAGTAAAATGCACACCTAACAATCAATGCAAATGCCCTGTGTCGAATGAAAAATGGGGTATGCTACTACGTGAAGTGCAAACTTTTCCTTCAAATGAATGTGCAATCATTCCTATATGAATATCTAACTAATACTTCCCAAGCAAACCTAATGCAAGTACCATGCAAAATGCAAAATGCAACAATGCATAATGATGCAAAAAGAAAATGCTTTTGTATTTTCTGAATTAAAATGGGGTAATAAAGAAAAAGTATGACTCGACAACCCACAGAATTTGCAAGCACTATCAAACAGCACCCAAGCAAAGCACTAAGGTAAAAGAGACCTAATGCACTAATCCCAAAACAAAAAATAGAAAATGAAATGATAAGAACATTCTCAAAAAATTCAAACTAAAAAGCATCTCTGGTCAAAAATAGAGGTGTATATAGACTCCAGAATCATCCAAGAAGACTCAACAATTATCCAAACTCACCCAACTACACTTAATCTTCCCCAAAAAGGAAAAACTCGGGGCATATGTGACTGTGTGCAGAAAAACCACATATATACATGGATATCCCAGTAAAAACCACATGTACATGCGACTGTGAAGACAAAAATCGCATATAGAAAGAAAAAGAGATAAAAAATAAGGTAAACAGACAAGTTGAGACAAAATTTACTCCTATCAGACACTACTAGGCAAACATGCCCCCAGACCCGACTCAGAAATAGAGAAATCAGAGCAATTCAAGAACATTGAATGCCGATAAAAACCCCCAAAGGAAATGACTAGGAACTCCCCTGTATGGTCGCCAATTCTGTTACGGAGAAAAATTCCTATAGCTTGGGGTACCACAATAGACAAAGTAACTGCAGAAATCAATCCTTTCCCATATGCAAGAGAAACACAACATCTAACACTAAGGGGTCTCAAAACATACCTTATTCCGGATGGTTGATGTAGATCCCTGTTGAGCTTTTCCACTCTCGCTTGTAATAGCAATTTGCTCTCTCAACATTCAGCAAACAAGACAAGCATGCTATATAATGGTGTTATACCTACTCTAGCATATATAATCAATAACATATAAGCATTTAAAAACATCCATGGATTCACTATTCATTTAAATACACATTGTTGGATAGGAAAATATATTTCTATTAATATAAATCAAAGATTACAATGGTGACAACCTCTGTCGGCACGTCTGTGAATGGGAGAAACTGAGTCCTCCACCAAGGCCTCCACCACTTCAATCCTCCATCTCTCGATAGCAAAGTGCTCCAAGAACACAAAGTGCTCCAAGAGAAAAAGGGATGCAGACTCAAGTATAAGCTTCGACAACAATGGACTATAGTTTTCTTGCTCTTCAATTCCTCTCCTTTCAATGTATCCAAAGGGTTCCTTACATAGTGCTTCAATGGGTTAATCGAAGGTCAAATCCGAGCGATCTCAAGGAATATGGAAGGCCAAGAGACAAGTTACTCAAATCCACATCAAGGAAAACTCCAAAACTATTTGACCATTTCCACACATCCCGATGTATGCGAGTTTGAGGGTCATATCCACATATATATGCAAGAATAGGTTTAAAAGTCGTGTATGGAAAATAATGCATGTTTTTAGGGATGATCTTGGAAACATCAAAGGTACAAAAATGGTCCATGGGGTCCAAAGAGTTTGCAGAGGGATAGGGAAGGCCATAAATGTGTGATCCACCATGCGTGGTAAAATCAGCTATAACAGTAGGGTAGTGGTGTAATATTTCCTTGTTCTTGTTTTCATGCAACTCTTATATTTCATGGTTTTGAAACGCTTTTATATTTTTTGACAATTGAAATAGTAGAGTTTTTCAATAATAACATTAGGAGATTCCAAGAGTGTAAGACTTCATCCATGTGTAGGTTAATGTGCTAGAAGAAATGTTTGCAATGTTGTCATGGGTTATGGTACTTTGAAATAACACCTACAATTTCATATTTTGTGATTCCAAAGATCTTATTTACTCTATAATGGTAAAATAAAAATGTATGAAACATATCTCAAATTTCATTTGTTAAAATTCTATTCTCTATTAAGCTAGTTGAGTTTGTTTCTTCACTTAATGTTTTCTTTAAATGTATTGTAATGATTAAATTATTTCGAAGCATAGTAAAGTAAACAACATCCCATGGAAACATATCATCATATAAGAAAACATTGTAAGTGTCTATGAGGGTAAAGAGATATCACACCACATAGAACATCCAACACTATCTCTAGCTAGGCGCATCCAAGAAATATGGATCATCTAACCATGCTGAAGGATTTCTGAACAAATATCTATCAAGAAGAAAAAGATCTCATCTCAGGCACAAATGGCTGTGAAATGCTCACAAAATTGAAAAAAAAACTTATCAACAAATTACCCCTTTCAGAAATAGGGATAACACTTCTCATAGAGAATTTCCTACAAGTGTCCCATTACCATTTTTTTTTTATGATCTCAAGCATTGGGGAGTTTTAGTTTATTGTAGAGGTCTTCCCATGATCTCATTTCCCAGCCCCTTGGTTCCTCTCCATATTTCTTTAAATGGAATTATTAGGCTTTACATTTTCCCCTCTATGGGTGATGGATACAGGTTTGTCCTCCTCTTCCCGCCCATGTTGATATTTCCATCTATGATGTTGATATTGAGCTAAGGCCTCATTGTTTTATTTGTCCCATGCTATTTTTATTACTCTATTCCAACATTACTTGATCATGAACTTTCTTGTATTTTTCATGTATCAGTTAGTTTAGCTTAATTTATGCTTTTGAGCAGCCTTAGGTACTCCTACAGGTGCATGTTGTTGATTGTACTTTTTTTCTTCTTCTGCAGTCCCTGTGACCTACCATTTTTGTCATTCATTGGGAAATGATGTAATTATCTTATATTATCTTATCTTAGTTAACTCTCCATCGTCGGCATTTCCAAACTCATTTTGAGTGGATTTATTCTCCACAGAAATAAGGTTTTCCTTTGGATGCCCTTTTTAACTGAAGTTACAATTCATTGGTTTATGTTGTTGTGCTTGATCTATGTATTATAATATGAGAAATATTGATTTTAATTTTTGCGTATTATACTTCAATATCCTTGATAAAGTAAACATGCTATCATAGCTACATAGTGTTGCCTGGTTTTTCCAGGTTTTCAAGTAGGAACTGTTATCAATATTACAAATTTCTTCCTTTTGTTGTTTTTATAAAAAAGCATTGAAATCTTTTACATGAAAATTTTTTTTACTTTTCCTTGTGCAGGTTTTTCTTATCTTGATCTTCTGATTTATTATATGGTGAGGTATTTTCCACATCAACATCCTAATTTGTATTTGAATGAAGGAAAGTGGTTTTGCGCTGACTTGGCTGAAGTGACACTTTCAACATTGAACATACTATTTTTTTTCAAATTATATGTTGTACAGTAAAGAAACAAACCTTTATAGTTAGTATTAGAGTGGACCATATTGCTTGTATATATCTATTTAGAATATTTTATTGTTGAAGTTTCTTTAGAACTTTGAATGATTTATCATTTTATCGCTTTTTTCAGTTCTTTGTACTCATTAACCTTTCTCAATGCAGTATAATCAATTTGTTATGTTAAGTTATTTTGGAAAGGGACAAATTCCACTTGGCTTTGCACTAGCTACATATTAAGTAATCATTTTATACAGTGCTTGCCACAGTTTTTTGTTGCATGGACTAAATATTTATATTCCACTGTGTTCCAGTGATCAACATTACCTTCATTTTCTAGTGGTTCCCCAATGCTTTCTTTTTCAAATTGAAGATGTGGTTTGGGATGGGCCGTACATATAACTGGAAAACTACATTGATGTGGTGTTGAAAAGTAGATAAATGCATCCCATGGAAACTGTTAGAAAGCATGGATTCTCTCAAGAATACAAGATACCATTGATATTTAAAGAAACAAGATAACACTGATATTTATATTTACAAGATTGAAAACCATATTCTACAGTTAAATCAAATATCATGTCTTTAACTCTATGGAATTTTGTATCAAACATAGTTCCTATCTTGAACAAATTAATAGACCCATGTCATGCAAGGCGGGTAAAATTTAGTAGCCAACTATTGAATAATATATGTAGCATAGACATAAAGCAATGCATATTAAGGCCAAACTTCCGATACCCAATCTTTTTGGTTCACAAAATTGACTATTGATATTTTTCTCTACTTTTCAAACTTATTCAAACTCACACATGCTTTGTGGGTAACCCATGGCTTGCATGGACTCTACTAGAGATTCAAGGCATAGTATAAAGGATAAATGTCACTTTTTCTCCCAGATTAGCTTGCAGAAAAGTAGGAAGTATCCTCAACATTTTCAAAAGGAATTCAGGGGAAAAGTTGAAAATTAGAGGTAATAGCATTTCATTTGAAAGAAACATTATCAGGACCAAACCTGTGGATCCCATAAACTAGAACTGGACATGAACTAATGAAAACATAGAACCAAAACCAATCAACCAAACAATACATAAATGATCATATTTTGATAATAAAAAAATATCCATGTACATCCGTTTGAATCCAAACCATTAGACACAAATATGCGATTTTTTCTCATTTACATAGCAAGTACATGTGAATATAGAAAAATATAAATGAGTGCAATCCATATCTCAACCAATAAAACATAAACAAAGAGTCTCTAAATGGCCTCTACAGTCCAAAAATAAGCATAGTTGAATAACTAAAAACTATAGTCTAGAAACTATTTTAGAATCTACAATATATTAATATGACAAAATCATCCTCATCCTCTACTTCGTATGCATAAATAGAATTAAGGTTGTGACTCGGTTCCCTTGGGCCTAAAGTTCCAACAACAGTGTTTAGATCCTCTCGCAATGGAAGTTGACCCAAGTCCATCGACGATAGGTATTCACTGTCAAGTGTTGATGGTTGAGTTTCCAAATCCCACTCCAAGAAGGGATCACCCCAAATCAACCCAAGAATCTCCCAAAATCAATCGACAAGAAAGATGGTGAATGAATCTAAACACTAGCTATATTATTGACTTGCTTAAAAATTCAAAATAGACCAAGTGAAGGGTGTGAGACAAATGGAGGTGGGGCATCATTAAATATATTGAGGAAGGGTTTAGAATTTTAGGGTTTTAGGTTTTATTTTCATTTTTATTTTGCAAGTGATTTTGGTGGACCCACATGCTCTTGGATGGAACTGTACAAAACCAGGAAGTTCATAGAGGAAAGTTTGGGTCTGTATGGAACTAGTCATTTCTGGTTTCAGTGGCCATTTTCACCTGGAAAATCCATAGAAATGATCTAACTCGTTGGTTTAGCTAGTTTGGTCTTGTTCTCATACTAGTGAAGTAGTCAACTACATTTTGCAAATGCAAGACATTGTAAATAATATAAAGTAAATGACTTGATGGAGATATGAAAGCATGATTTTAATCATATTGTATAAGGAGTTCTCATAAGCATAAATCTTTAGAATATGCATCACAATCCTATTTATAATATTTTCATAACTATTAGTTCGAGGACTCAAGGAAATGAAACTTCTCAACTTTCTCAACCTAACTCTCATAGTTCTGTTCAAAAGTGATTGTAAGATTTCCTCTCTTTGTTGGATATTATAGACATATTAATATGGAATGAGATCCTCAACGTGGTGTATGCCACTATGACTAAAGAACAATTTCTCTATTGTTTGTGTTCTTTTTGTTGCTTGAATTTAACCTAAACCATTATTTTTCTAAAGTAATCAACGATCATAAGGAAAAAAATTCAGATGCTGGCATCCTATAAATTCTCAAAGAATATGAATAAAATAAATTCCCATGGTTGAAATTATTGAATAGGCTGAATATTGATACTTATTAAGCTGATTAAGCTTCTTTCTATCACTTCCAATTTCAGTTGCATACAGATTCCATATGTTGATTGTATTTGTTTGGATTTAACTTTTTAATTGTCTTCTAACTTTTATAGGAATTCTATAATAATGATGGCAAGTAAAATAAATCACATAGTAGGTTGATTTTGTAATATGTGTTTGATAGTGCTTTATCTTGGGGTAAACATTTGGTGTTATTGGGGTAAACATTTGGTGTTATTGTACCATACCTTTTATGCAATGATGCATTTGTTGAATAATATATTGTGATATGCCTCTTATTTTAGGCATATTACAATACAAGTCCATTATTTTGTAGAATATATGGTTATTTTGGGTATGAATGGTTTGTGATGCATCTCTTAAATACATTGTTTTATGCAGGATCTGGGATCTTTGTCTGCATCGTTGTCTACTTTCATAAGTTGTGCATACCGACTCTATTTCGACACTTGCTCACTGAATTTTAATCATGTTTACAATGGTGGGAAAGATTTTTCTATGAGTATTCTTTCATAGCACTGATGATAGCTGGAGAATAGCATAAAATATTTGTGTTATGCTAGAATAAAATTCTATCAATTCATGAGAAACATGGCTAGTATCTAGTTATAGTATGGCCTTATGTTTTGTCTGTTGTTTAGTTATACCTGACATATTTGACTAGAAGAGAGATTTTACTGCTTTGTATGGAGAAGAATCCTCTTCTAAGGTTGAAATTGCAGGATGACTCAATATGGGTTGCCACAACAAATTATTCTTTACATAGATTGCCAGCAGAAGGACAAAATATCCCAAAGATGTTTCAAAAGGGTGTGTCTTTTCTTGTTGGAAACCTATCCTTTACAAGAGCGAGGGCTTGTTTGGAAGGATCAACACTTGTAAGTTGTCTCCAACCTACTAATATAGTGTAATATCTTTTTGGAAGTTTTTTTTCTCTTTGAACGTTTTGGTTTAATATATTTGTTTAGTCTCTTCTTACATACTATGATCCTATTTCGTTTCCCATGTTGTCATAAATTATGATCAAATTATAGTTCTTTGGTTTAAGCATGTTGCTTCATTTATATTTTGAAGTTCCTTTTTCAATGTTCTATTTTATAGTTCTTGCTTCATTTATATTTTGAAGTTCCTTTTTCAATGTTCTATTTTATAGTTCCTAAGTGGTTTCCCAAGGCTATTTTAAGTCAGTCAAAAGTTGTTAGCTAACAGTACAATTTTATTTATTTATTGTCAATATTATTCTTATGACTCACCACTTGGAAATAATGACCGAGATACTTATTCCAAGAGGGTTTCCCTTTGAGAACCTAACGTTTTTGAGAATTTACTTGTGTAGCATGTTCTAATTTATCAGAATTTTATTTTATCCTTGAGATGAAATCAACTCAAGCTTTTATCAAGATGGTACCATAACATTCCTACTCAATCTCGATCTTGTGTCCTTTGATTGGACTACTAGCTATCCTAGTAGTTATGAATGATATTATTTCCAAATTGACCAAATTATGTGGCAACAATTTGAGTAGTAAAGTTGATTAAAGTTTAAATAGGGATCATTAGTATCATATTTTGTTTTCATTTAACATCTCTTTTTGAAACCTGCACTAATTCCTTTGACATTAGACTTTGGGATTATACCAGATTCACCACTACCAAAAAAAATGCCTAACACATTGTTGGAACACCTTTTTCCTACAGGGCTAATAGCATGCTGCAACAACTCTCAGCGAGTCATCTCTCCACCATGATTTGGAACAATGACCAATATCTTAAGTCTAAGAGGGTTTCACATTGAGAACCTGACTTTTTTGAGCATTCCATGATGTAATATGTTCTAATACATCATAGTTTTATTTGATCGTTGACATCAAATGAACTCGAGCCTTTATCAAGATGGTACCATAACATGCCTACTGAATCTTAATCTTGTGTCATTGGATTGGACTACCAGCTATACTAGTAGTTATGAATGATACTGTATTCGAATTTACCAAATGATGTGGCAACAATATTAGTATTAAAGTGAGTTAAATTTTAAACAGGGAGATCATTATCATTCTATTTTTTTTCATTAAACATCTCTTTCCACAACCTGCACTAAGGTATTTGACATCTGGCTTTTGGCTTACCTGAGATTCACATAGACCAAAACAAAAATTTTAACCCATGGATAAAATACCTTTTAATGCAGGGGATGATCTTAGTAATATCATTCTACAATGGCCCTTGACTCTCTCTCTCATGCTTTGGATGCGTCACTCTCACATTATTATTTATGTTCCCATAATCTTAATTAACATTGTTCCTAAATGGTGTTATCTGAAAGTATGTGGTCCACACCATTTTTTTCCATTTCTGTATCATATGGTTGAAGTACTAAGTACCACCTACTTTCATTTTTTTGAGTTATGTGGCTTTTACACTTCTTTCTTAATATCGTCTTCCACCTTTATCTCCTTCATGCTAGTGCTCTTCTAATAGTTTGTTTACCTTTCAAAGTATTAATCACTATTCCTAATTTTTTTATTTTTTATTCTATTGAAATTACTTTATTAATCCTACTAAAATTGATTTTAAGCTCTTTCTCAACACATGGATTCTTCAAAGGAATATGAAACTTTCTTTTTGAATTTTCTTGTTTGATTCAACTAGTAATGTTGATTGCTTAACATAGCACCTTATATTTCTGTGTATGAGTACACCCTTTCCAATTGTAATTGATAGTTGGTGATGGAATCCAAAACACTCGTTTGTTCCTTTAATGTTTAAAGAATTTCATTACTCAAAGAAGTGTCGTGTTTTCCTAAGTACTTGAGGACAATGTGTTCTACTTGATTTTTTTTTTCATGATGTGTCTAGAGTCTAGGCATTTCTTGCATTTAACTGATTATTAGAGTGATGAGACTAAGCACAAACATGACTATTCATTTGATAGAGTGGTTTTTGGTTTTACAACAAGTAGATGTATTGTGTGTTATTTTCTAGCAAGGGCATTCTTTCAACATCATTTTTTTTAAAAATTAACAGCTTCGTCACTCTACTGACGCCTGTTTGTGTGACTCTTCGATGGGATTGCTATACTAGAAACGAAATTTACGTCGCTAGTAAAGCAAGCTTGTCGATGAGTTGCATAAACAGGCATCACTATAGCTATGACACCTCGTTGCTAGAACGATGATGCATTGCTGGTATAAAAAAAATTTATACATGTCCCTTCGTCGCTATAGCAACAACAAAGTGTTGCTATAATGACAATGGAAGTGTTTCTATAGTGACAACAACTCGTTTTTACAACGATGATGCATCATTGGTATAAAAATATTTTAAACATGTTCCTCCGTCGCTATAGAGACAACCAAGTTTTTCTATAGTGACGATGGAAGTGTTTCTATAGTTACAGGGAAGTGTCGCTATAGCGACACAGATTGATTTTTGAAACAACCCATGTTTCATGTCTTTTTTGTTGCTATAGAGATGAACTCTGGAAAGTGTTGCTACAACGATGAAAGTGTTTCCACACAAAAAAATTTCATTTATGTCGCTATAGAAACGCACAAGTGTTGCAATAGCAATGATTTTTCATGGGAAAAATTTGCACATGTACTAGTGCTAATTAAGATCCGATAGTGATTTAGACATGTCGAGTTATCCATGTAGTTAGATTGAGTCAATCAATTTGGATTTTCTCTCATGTATTCGGATTGTCTAGTTATTAATACCAGTGTATTGCATTGTAATAATTATCCATTTACTTTTTTTTTAATGAAAGCATTATATAGCTGCAACCCATTTTTTGCATTGTTTTATGTCAATTTTGAGTAAATTTTTTGTGAAATCTATTTGTGAGTTTTGTCTTAGTTCATAGATTCCTATGAGCTCAACTTTATATGGTATCATAGCCTCAATAGGACAAGGAATTTCTTCTTCTACAGGTTTCATTTTGGATCTATGAATCAATTTGAGAAAAAAGACTAAAAAAATTCCATCTCTGCACCAGAAGAGGAGCGTTTGCCACATAATTTCTGGGCAACATAGCATTATTGATCAAGCTTGCTTGATTGGCTAAGCTAGGTGTGATGAAAACTCCAAAAGTGCAGGATTTTGACCTTACTGTGATTTTTTTTGTGTAATTGCAAGTACAACTTCATATGGATTCAAAATTATCAGTTCCTCTTCTTACTCCATCCATAAGATATTCAAAATGGAAGATGAAGATGATTTCATCTCTAAAGAGACAATATCTCTATGAGGTTTCTATTGGACTTGGTAAAGAGTATTATGAGAATGAGAATCACTGGCTAAATGACGATGATAGAGATTTTGGAACAATATGTCTGGCCCTTTCTCCAAGCTTGCGCTACCATATTGGTTCTGCTGAATACCCAAAATATCTTTGGAAAAAATTGGATAGAACCTTTGGCAAGCACAATGAGGATCATTATAGAAATTTGGAGAGCACACCTAGCACCACAATATTTCTTGATTCAAAAGTATCGGCCTCTACTCTCTCTGATGAATTTGTTCAAGATGAAGAAGAAGCAGAATCTTCTACATAGTCAATTCGAATTGAAGAAAGTCTCCTTACAGTGACTCCTTCTCCTGCTGCTCCAAAATTTTATGAGATATATGATATCTCATCTTCTCATATTGCTAATAAAGAAGAAGACATTCGAATATTTTCTATTGAATAAAAACTATGGTGCACTTCTATGCAAAGATTCTCTAGTGAATTTCTTTTAAATTCTATGCCAAATTTGTGAGTGATTACTTCCGAAAGTGAAGAGGAATTTCATTTCTCTCCCTCTAATGTTGTTGTTGGTGTGCATATAATTGATACCTTGGATATTTTTGAAATAATATCATATTGTAGGAGTGATCCATTCACTCTCCTTGATCTAAACATTCCAGCAAATTCCTACAGGATTGCATGCACCAATATTCAGAATTTTGAAGAAAAAAAAACTGTGCATCTACCATCTCAGCGGACCACACTTTTGGATCTGATATGAAACTATTTGGATATGATATGATCTTATTTGGATCTAATTTGATATTATTTGGTTCAAATTTTAAGTTCCAAGATCCTTCAGTCATGCTTGTAGCTATTCTCATCAATTTTGGTGTGACAAGTCAAGTACCACAAGTCTTCTTCAAACTTGCTCGTGGGGATTTAATGTTAGTTTTCTCTTATGAGGTTGATGATATGGTATCTTTTGAATCATTAGTTCTTTCTAAAGCTCTATCAGATTATGGAGTTCAATCATTCGCTCTCTAGAGTCCCAGGGCTTCTCTACCTTTGATCACATGCTCATCTCCTCATAGAACTGGTAAAGAGAGAGACATTCTGCATCCGCCTAGACACTTGCTCCAAACACTTGGAGCTGATATTACTGATTTATTAACTTTTAAATTGACTATTAGATACAACTATTAGCTTAACTTCAACTCTAATCTTAGTTATATTAGATTATTTATTAGATAACTATTAATAATTCAAATATATAGCTCTCTCGTTATTCGAAACATATTAATCTTATTAATATGGTTGTTGCTAGTTATTACCAAACCTATAATATCTTTATTCCTTATGATATCTCGATTCCTTAGCTAATAATCGTTATATGTATTTAGTTTGTGTCTCTTACCATTTTGAACTATAAAATAAAAACTAAAAAATGATATAATTATTTGGACAGTTTATAATGTAATGATATTTTTCCATTACAAAATTATAAAAAATGTAGGTTATAAAATATGCAGGTGAACTAATTAGGTCACCAAATAAGTAAGTGAAATAATTATTTAGACTATATTATAATGGGAAGGAATCTTGGTGATGGATGTTTATAACGTTATTAAAATAAAAGTATGGATTAAATAGGTAGCTACAGAAATTAATTCATATAGTTCTGCAAAAAGACGACAGATACAGAATTTTATAATATTATAATATGTTCATCGTTAATTTCTAAAACGGTAAATGGACCACTTTTTGAAACTGTAACAATGAACGATGGCAGTAACCTTAGTTCCTACTTTATCAAGCATCATAGTCTCTACATTCGTGCAGGGTTGATACCACTGAATATTTTACACAGATTACTGCACGATACAGTCCAGACTTCCATTGAAAAACCCAAGCAAATGTTTAAAACCCTGTAGAGGCCTCTAAGTTCGGATCAAAACTTTTAGCTCGCCGCTTATCTTCCGAAGAAGAACTCGTATTAAAATGGCTGGTTGAAAGCTTTGTTTTTCTTTCTCCTCATAACTACTGGTGGGATTATACTTCCTGGGAGGACTGCAATATTTATCCCTTTGTGCTGACCTCGTATCCTTAGCTGCAAATCCACAAAAGTCCTCCCGCTGAAACAACAAGGGTATCTAGGACGATTTAGTTTCTGTAACTTTGGCATCCGAGCAGTTCATGCGATTCGTCTTCATATATCGAATTCTATCCAACAAGGCAACAAATTTCTCAAAATCGTCTCCAGTACTCTCTAATGCTTGGTGCTGCCGTTTGGCCTCCGCTTAATCTGTTTGAATTTCTGAGACCTCAGCCTGACACCAAGCACATGATTCCAACTCGAACAATCGTTTACATCTTTTGGTGCAGGAATTCATGGTTTTAATGATGATGATTAAATTTTATTAAGACTAACTTTGGTTTATGGATACTTGGAAGGAAAATACTTGGTTTACTTTAAAATCTTCCAATTTTCAAAAAGATTGCCAAGCTCATCAGTATAGTTTTGCCAAGTTAGGAGGTTATAAAGATTAGTATTGTAACAAATACTATGAAATTCAGATTTAATGTGCATGTAAGCAAGACACTCTTAGAGAAAGTGATTTTAATCCTCAGCATTCATAAACTCACACAAATAAAAACCTTTGGGTCTATAAAGTTTTAGGAATAAACCAATATCCTATTTAGCTATAAAGTTCATAAAAAATTTGTTTTAATATAAATATATCTTAAAAAATCAACCATCCAAACAAGAAATCGGCAGTATTATAAGTAAAGTTGAAAATAACTTGTAACTAAAAAGAAATCATATGGCCAACATCCTTCCCGAGGTGGGCATAACCCTAAGAAAAGTCAGGAAAGTTGGGCTGAGCTGGAACGTATTCCGTGCCAACCAATTCACATGGAAACAGACAATAAACTCTATTGAGTACACCAATTGGTTTGTTTAGTGTCTATCAGGTAGATAATTCAAACCCATGAAAGGGATTGAAGATGGGAGTTGTTACTATCTTTAAGTGGTCTGTCCAACCCTGACCTAAGTTTACTACTACTCAACTAACTCAATAATCTACTCCAACTATTAAATTTTTTTGCTATATACAAATACAAGTTTTCTAGCTATGAAAAATGTATATTTCCATTTCATTCCAGAGAACAACGGCACCGTAGAAATACTTTATCTAAAAAAATTATTAGAAAAACGACACTGAGCAAACACTTTTCGATTAAAAACACCCAAGGTAAATTGCAAACTTGTTGTGATCTTGAGAAGAATATTAACCAGAGACATGTTTATGTGCAGGTAAGTGACTACCATCATTCCAGATAGGACCAAAATGCCTGAAGGCCTGATAATCGTGGATGTAAAAACATCATTCAAATTTCTAAATTATGCAGACTGGGTGTACCTGTCAATCCCATATACCGTCCTAGCAAAATTATTTTGTCCATTTTCACATTAGTCAAACTCAAGGAAAGGAACTGTGTTCCATCTGCGAAACTTCATCTATGACGTTTGAATTTCGAGATGGCGTGAGCACTCTAACCTCGCGAGCATTTGAGTGGTGGAAAAAATCCAAATCATTTTCTCCACTCTCAATCAAGGAAACGAATTTTTTCCCTTTTTTCCAGCTATGAAACGTCATGAATGACATGGGAATCTCCACTTCGGTGGTCAACATGGCGGCAGCGGCAACCGCTACTAGAAATCTCCACTCAAATCATGATGACGATGATGATGAAAATGAATGATGATGATGAATGAGAACGACGACGACGACGATGACCACGATGACAACATGGAAATCTCCACTCAAACCATGACGATGATGATGATGATGATGAAAACAAAAACATCATCAATGACTTGAGAATCTCCACTCAAAACATGATGATGATAATGACGACAACGACGATGGCGACGATGACTTCTTTGACTATTGAACTGGTAATTAATCATTGTTAATGATGGGACAAGATAAAAGACAAAACCAATGATGACGATAACTTCTTTAACTATTGAACTGGTAATTAATTAATCATTGTTGATGATGGGACAAGAGAAAAGACAAAACTAAAATTAATCCCCATAGTTTTGAGGGGGTAAAGTTTAGAAAGGTTAATGTTGGAGTAAAGAAATTATGGAAATGAGATCTAATGTGGGTGTAAGCAAGACATTCTAAGAGAGTGACTTTTATCTTCAAAGCTCATAGAATCACACATATGGAAAAGGTTTTCATCCCATGGCGTTTTAGGGATTTCCCATGTCCACTTTCATTATGAAGCTCATGGTATCATAAAAAGATCATTAACACTAATCTTGAGAATTATAATTATCTTTCATTATGAATCTCAATGAGAGTTTATTCCCATGGCGTTTTAGGGGTTTCTTTGAGCTTGTTATGATAAACAAATCATTATAATCCTCAAGATTAGTGTTAATGATCATTTTAAGATACCATAATTTTCTTTTAATATCTAAATCTCCCTTGCACCACATGTTCTCTTTGAACATAAAAGTAATAATATTTATAATGCTATTGATATTTTACATAGTGGAAGTTTCGTTAATCCCCCAATAGTTTAACTAAGTTGTGAAATCTTTAAGTCATCCCCGCTTGAGGCATAGGTGGCTCTAGTTGGAGTTAAGAGCAATTTTAGGAAGCCGACTGTCCCTATATTGTCTAATTTGTGCTTGTACATTAGATATCTAATCATAGCCATGCTTTCAATGGGGGAGAGCCGTGCTTCTAAGAGGAGAATAGGGTAGAGTGTAGTGATCTTAATTTTAAGATTATAAATAAGACTCACATTTCTAGATTTGTTCAATTATTCTCTAAGATTCCCTTGATATGTTGCATACCCAAGCTTCAAATCCATATAAGGTAACGGCAGTGATGATCGTTTTAAAGAGGTTTTTTTGTCTTCCAACATCATAAGGTTTGTCTTTTTATAGTTGTTTCCAAGATTGAAGTAGGATTTCCACCCTCCATTAATCCTCTTCTCAATGCTATAGTTCCAATTGAGTTTGTGATGGAAGTCAATTCGTAGATATTTATATGAAGTTCCTTCCTCTAGGTTATTTTGTCATATACAAAATTGTCATAATTACTATTATTGCATTTGATAATCATGACTTTTGTTTTGTCGGTATAAACATTCATGCCCATATTGATGCAGAAATCCTTGGGAGTTCTTAACATTGCTTCTTAAGATCATAGGGGTATCTTTCCATAAGAACAATATCATTGACACAAAGAAGAAGCATGACGACTATACCTGCTAAAGTTGTGCTAGCACATGCTTCTTCTTCTAAACAATATTCTAGCTTATCAATGTAGATTATGAAAATGGTAGGGGAGAAGTGGCATTGTTTCTTAACTCCGATGTTATAGTTAATACCCTATGACCATCCTTCAGTTTTTTTGAATTTGGAAATGGCGTTCTCATATAACCTTATAGTTGCACCCCTCAACTCGAAATGGACCTTTAACTCTTCTCATATATTCCATAGGTTCTTTGTCATTGTATCAAAAGCTTTTCCAAATTCCACGAAACAACACAAAATACAAAATATTAGATTTATTATTGTGACACTCCTTTGTGATGATTTAAGTGTGACGAGGTTTTCCATGGGTTATTCCATTATTTAAGGAGTTTGGAGTATGAATTTAAATGGAAACTACAATTTAGTATAAAGTATAGTACACATTAAAGAGATTTCATATCATAATCAAATGAGGCCATTATCTAAATTGGAAATTACATTCTATAGTACGAGTTAGCTAGTTGTGTGTTATAAATTATAATCAATGTTCCGTCATTTCGCTATATAGTATGAGTTAGCAAAATTTTCATGGTTTTAATTTATAAGCACAACTAATTGTTATGAGTTTTTAAACTTTACTTGTTGGAATCGATTATCATTATGTACATAGTTAAGATTCAAATTTTATTGGTGTATAATTCAGGTTTAAATGATGATGCAAAGTTGGAAAGGCGATGTCTTAACATTGGAAATCAGTTTCCCTCATGTGTGAAAAAAACTTAAAAACATAAGTTGTTTTGGAATAAATATAGCTTTTGACCCCTTGTTACATATTTCTAAAGGTCCCTTTCCCTAATTGTTTCGAAAAGAGTTTTTAAAAGGGTCATGTTATTGTAACACCCTGGTTTTGACATCGTTTGCATTAAATATATATGATGTATATATTGTAATTAGTCATGGTGTGGAGCTAAAGGAAAAAGCCCCACCATCGATTTAACATATTTTGTTCTGGCGACTAAAATCGTTGCCGATGGTATTTCATGCTAACCAGCACATCATATTTTTGGCATCATGTAAATATGCATTTTAATTAAAATACCCACAACCAGCTATGTCTATGCAACAAATAATGAGATGGGGGCATGATTTCCTAAGGATAAGGAGGGGGAAATATTTTACCTTTGGGGCCAATGGGGAAAATCCAAATGTCAAAAGGAGAACCCATGAAACAGTCAACTAACTTTCTTGTCTCATTCACCCAATCATTTAATTCTTCCAAAAATGGTTGAGTTAGTTAATGCATGGGGATGGGGAATAGTATGGCAGTCAGAAATTCGAATTGAAGAAGTCATCAGATTTTGGAAAACATTTTTCTGACTTGTGGGGTAAGTAAATGCTTGGGAAGGCATGCCCAAGCCATTACTCACCCATTACTTCCATTTTCCTCACCCATTCTCCTTCAAGTGGGCTTCCTTCATGCAGATGAAGCTTCCTGTGTGTTCATCCTTCACGTTGGAGTCATTTCCCTCATTTTTTTGCATGCCCAGAAATTCGTTTTGGTATTGTTCAGTAAGTGGGTAAGGAAGATTTACGTTTTCCTGTGTTTTCATGGATTCTCCAATGGATGGGAACCGTTTTTACCTTGTTGGGTGTCCAAGAATCTAGATTCACATTTTTGGGTTTATAGCAATCCTTTTGGCTCATGCATTACCATAGTCACCTTCAGAAATCAGAAATATGATTTGGGTCTACGAAGAGGTCGATTTTGGATTTATTGTGTCATTAAAAAATTGTTGAGATCATATTTCTCTCCTTGGTGTCTTTCTCCACCAGTTGCCAAGCTAAAAATCAATTTTGGCTCTTGGGGCTGTTTTACCCACTTATAGTTTATGATTTTAGCTTTCAGGACATTTTTGTCCATGCCTAGCACTATAATTATTGTGTATTGATTTCGTTTGTGGCCATGTTAGGGCCAAAACATCCTAGTGATACGAGTTGTTGTTAGTGGGTTATTTTCACCCACCTGGGCGATTAATTTTTGTTTCCAAACTGCTTTCCTCAACCCACAAATTGTGTAATTGTTGTGTATGCACTGGTGGTTTGGTCTGTATTGAGTTAGGAGTGGAAGAGGTAAGTTGCTTGATAAACCTAGTGCATGAGGAACCTCACTTAGAGATCTTGAGGGCTAATTATTCCTTACTGTACATCTTGAATAGCATTGGAAGGGAATGCATAGCCTAAGGGACTATACAGCAGATAAGGGGATGATTCCTTGTGTTGGGTGTGTACGTGTTGGGAAAGCCAAGTTAGATATTGTGTAGGTGTCCATAGCTCTATGGTTGATCTCACTAGCTCAGCAAACAAGCCTTTCCATCCCCTTGGAAGTGTGATAAACCAAAACATAGCTTTGGTTTGACTGAGTTTTGACATATCCTTGGCTATGTGTGAGCCTACTTAGTTTCCTTTTCCTTGGGGAATCATGCCCAGCTCGGGGGTGGCAGTGATGCTGAGAGATCAATGAGCACACTAGCCTATGGTTGGGTGGAATGTTGCAATGGCAGAGCTGGTTGCAGATGAGCTTCTTAATGAGATAAGTATTCTTGTCTATTTCATCTCTACAGTTGTATTTTTTGTTTAATGAAAATGATGTACATGCTAAATGCTTGAATGGAATGTAGTTGCTTCCGTTGTATCATAAATAATTATGCATCTATGCATGTTCTAGTTCAAAGCATTCCAATTTTTATTATGTGTATGTTCATGGGCCCCTAGTTTCCCGGGTAGATAGTATTATGGTAGCGTCCTCTTCGTCAGTCGGAGTTTTGGGGATGTTACAATGTGGTATCAGAGCTCTTAGGTTGTAGTATTGGGCCTCTATGGGCTAAGAAAATTAGTTGACAAAGGTGGGGGTAACTTCTGCTGAGCATGGGTCAACAGAGAAAATTTTGGAATTTTATAAGTATGGGATGTTCTCTATGTCGACTGAGAAACCTGAAGCAGAGCCACAACAATGGATGACAATCCAAGATCCTCCCTATGTGGCGAAGACTTTGGCAGTTTCTTCCCCTACATGGCGAGTGTAAGATGAAGTTCGAGCCGCTATAGCAGCTGGGTCACCCAGAGAGAGCCGACAGGGGCGAGCCGATACACGATGGATAGAACTTAAGTTTTGAGCTACTACGATGGCGGCTGAAGTAGGAAGTTTTGTTGACGACATTCGACACGGAAGGAAAATGCCAATTTTTTTAAAGTGTCGATGGCGGCGGCTGGATTGATAAGTTTGAGCCAGCGTAGCGGCGAGCGAAAAAATATGTAGGAGCCACTAAAGTGGGAGAAAGATAAAGACCAAGCCGCAACGGTGGCTGGAAGAGAAAAAAAAATTCGATGCGGCGGCTGAGGGAAGACGAAGAGTCTTCTGGTGCATAGCAGCGGCTAGAAAACAAAGAACAAGCTGCAACAACAATTGGAAACCAAAAATCAAGACACTACGGTGGTAGAGGGGAGAAGATGGTGGAGCCACTACAGCAGGTGAAAGTCAAAAAAAATTCCGCTATAGTGGAAGGGAACCAAAGATTGAGTCGCAACGGCTGCGGGTGGAAAAATTTGTTAGAGCCGCAATGCAGCGGGTTGAAAAGGAAGATGGAGCCGATACGTCGGCTGAGTTTTGTAGATCGGAAGAAAACTGAAGTTTGAGTCGATACAAGGAAATTAACAGGGATTTTTAGCAGATTTTTCAGTGGAATTTCAAAGGCTAGAAAGATGAAAAATGACAGTTCCTTATGCACCAGATTGCCTTATGCGCAAGCCCCCTTGACCCCCGTTGTCTCCCTGAGACAGTCGTCCTTTGGGAAGGAAAATTTCATGTTTTGATAAGTTGCCAATGTATGATTTTTCCAAGTAAAGGTGAGTAATGTATAACTCATGTGAATGATATGTGGCTAACAGTTGTATGTATTAACACATTTTGCAAAATTATAGTTACCTTCAAAGGAAACATTCTAGATAGTGCAGTTTGGTAAAGTAAGTTGTGGTTCACCCATGAGAACCCATGACAGATATGATGCATGAGATTCCTACAAACATGCACGAGATTCCATGGGGGAAAATGCCAGAGTTGGAAATGATGATGTAGAGTGTAATGGAAGGATATTCCAAGAGACACCGCCAGATATTGCAGCCACCATGAGAAACTTGATTAAAGCCCAGGAAGAGCAGCATCAGTTCAATGCTGCTATGCTACAAAGTTTGACAAACTGCAAAGAAAGATGGACTCCGAACATGGTACAGTAAAACCAAAACGTAGTAAGAGCAATATCAGATGAAGAAGAAGGACTTCTAGTAGACCATTTGACTCAGACAAATCCAATGGGGATTTAAGCTCTTCTTCTCGCAAGAGAAAGAGAAAGAGGCACCACAGGGATCGTTCTCGAGATGAATTCAAGAAGGATGAACCTCCTACTTTTGATGGTGAGGTAAAGACTGGACAAGAGGTTCAAGCTTGGCTTCTTGGGATAAAGAAGTGTTTCCAAGTACAGTATTCTTCCAGAAACATGAAGAAAAGGGTTTCCGTATTCAATCTGGATGGAAGGGAATCCATTTGGTGGGAACACTTCAAGAAAGTAAAGAGGATCAGTGAAAGGAGACTTAAGTGGAAACAGTTCTAGAAGTATTTCAAGCAAAAATACCTCTTTGACAGGTATTATGATGACAAAATTAAGGAGTTCCATGAGCTGAGATTGGGACAGTAGACCTGGAAGAGTATGCAAATAAATTCTTGGAATTGTTAAGGTATGTCAAGTACACCCAAGATGAAAATGTGAAGGTCCAACATTTTCTGAGTGGATTTCCTCAGTCTTACAAAGACAATTGATTTTTATGAACCTAAAACTCTGTAAGAAGCAATAAGGAAGGCTAAGTACTGCTATGAGCAAATCAATGGAAAACCTGATTACCATAAGACATGGAAGGACAAAAGGAATGAGAAGTCTGATCAAAGGAATAAAGGTTTCAAACCTTCTAACTTCAGGAATCAATAGAAGCAACCGTCACAAGCTGAGAAGCATGCAACCAAAGTGATGGGAGAAAATCCTAAAGAGCCATAGTAGAATAGATGAACACTCCAATATTGGAAATGTGGAGGACCCAACATGCGCAGGAATTTTCCACTTGAGAATGAGAATGCAAGCCCAGCTTACAACATTCAAGAGTCAGAAACAGTGGGTCAAGTAGAAAGGGCCATCCCTAGGATTTATGCAGCACTGGAGGACCGCCAGGAATATCACTAGTCAACTGTGGTTGAAGTTGCAGGTAAGATTTTTGAGCAATCTATTTCTATTTTGATTGACCCTGGTTCTACTCACAGTTACATTACATCTAGAGTAGTGGAGATTTGTGCTTTTAAGAAAGTAAAGCATAAGAAGTCTTGGTTAGTTCAGCTAGCCACTGGAACGGAGAGGAAGGTTAGTGAAGTGGTAGTGAAATGTCCATTGGTTATGAATGGATTGGCCAATTGTGTAGATATGAATGTTCTACAACTTGGTTCCTATGATGTCATCATTGGAATGGATTGGTTAGGAGCTCACAGAGTTAAGCTTGGTTGTTATAATAAGACTTTTGAATGCATGGATGAAGAAGGGAACCCGAGAGTTGTGAAAGGAATTCCAAAGTTGATTTAAGTAAAGTGGGTTTCAGCAATGTAGTTGAAGAATTTCTATAGGAAAAGGTTTCCAGTTGTATGCAGCTCATATTTTGGAGGTAGCAGAGGATGAAACTCCAAGATTGGAGGACTTTCATGTGTTGCAAGAATTCTAGGATGTGTTTCCTGATGAGGTTCCAGGGATTCCTCCAAAGAGGGACATTGATTTCACAATTGAACTTGTGCCAAGAGAAGCACCAGTATCCAAGACACCCTGTAGGATGAGCACACCAGAAATTCTAGAGCTAAAGATGCAACTGCAATAGTTGTTAGAGAAGAAGTATATCAGGTCAAGTGTGCCTCCTTGGGGAGCACCAGTTCTATTCATGAAGAAGAAATATGGTACACTCAGGTTGATTATTGATTAAAGATAGCTGAACAAAGTCATTGTGAAGAATAAATACCCGTTGCCTAGGATTGATGACCTCTTTGATCAAATGAGAGAAGCAAAGGTATTTTCCAAGATTGACTTGAGATCTGGATACCATCAGATAAGAATCAAGGATGAAGATATTCATAAGACATCCTTCAAAACAAGGTATGGACATTATGAGTTTGCAGTGGTACCATTTGGTCTCGCAAATGCACCAGCTACATTTATGTGCCTTATGAATAGTGTCTTCGACAGGTATTTGGACAAGTTTGTTCTTGTTTTCCTTAATGACATTCTTATTTATTCTAAGAATGAGGAAGAGCATGAAGAACATTTGAGACTGACTTTGAAATTTCTCGAGGAACATAAGCTATATGCAAAGTTGAGCAAGTGTGACTTCTATAGAGATAGAATTCGGTATTTGGGTCACATTATCTCAGAAGAGGGTATATCAGTAGACCCTGAGAAGATTGAGGCCATTATGAATTGGCCTACTCCGAGGAATGTGACAGATGTAAGATATTTTATGGGACTTGCAGGATACTACATGAGATTCATTGAAGGATTCTCCAAGGTTGCACATGCCATCACTTCCTTACAAAGGAAGGGTATAAATTTTGAATTGACATCAAAGTGTGAAGAAAGCTTCCAGCGATTGAAGAATCTTCTCACAAGTGCAACAGTCTTGAAAGTTGCAGACCTAGAAAAATATTTTGTGGTGTGTACCAATGCATGCAGACAAGGGCTAGGAGGAGTCCTTATGTAAGACAACCACGTGATATGTTACGAGTCAATAAAGCTGAAGGAGCATGAGAAGAACTATTCCACTTATGATCTTGAGCTTGCAACCATAGTACATGCTCTCAATATGTGGAGGCATTACTTGATGGGAAGAATATTTGAGCTAAGGACAAACCATTGTGGTCTGAAGTAATTGTTTGATCAAACTACTTTGAATTCTAGGGAAGTGAGATAGCTAGAGTTTTTATGTGATTTTGATTTTGAAATCAAGCACATAAAGGGGAAAGAGAACAAAGTAGCTGATGCGCTCAACAGAAAGGTGCAGGAAATGCATGTGGCATATCTTAGTATTTTCCAATCAAATTTGAGGTAGCAGATTATTAATCACATTGCTGGAGATGAATTGTATGAGCAGGTAAAAGACAAATTGTAGCAGCAAATCCTTGAGAAGAGGTATGAGGGATATAAATTGGAAGAGGATGGACTTATTGCTTATAAAGGAAGAATTTATATTCCAAATGTAGTAGACTTGAGGAGAGTTGATATCGATGAAATCCATCAAGCTCCATATTCTGGTCACCCAGGATTTCAGAAGACAATTGCTACAGCCAGAAAGCAATACTTTTGGCCAGAAATGAAAAAGGACACGGCTGAATATATTTCAAGGTGCATGAAATGTCATCAAGTAAAGGTTGAGCATCAACACCCTGTAGGTTTTTTGCAGCCTTTTCCAGTTCCAGAATGAAATGGAAAGTCATTTCCATGGATTTTCTTACAGGATTTCCAATGACTTAGAGCCAACATGATTCCATCATTGTTGTGGTGGACAAGTTGACAAAGGCAACAGATTTTATACCGGTTAAGTCTATGCATAAGACTGATGATATTGCAAATATATTCGTGAAGGAGATTTTCAAATTGCATGGATTTCCTAAGGCAATAGTATCTGACGGAGATGTCAAGTTCACTTTCAATTTTTGGAAGGGGTTGTTTGTAGATTTGGGTACAATGTTGAATTTCAACACTTCCTACCATCCTCAGACTGACGAGCAGACATAGATATTTAATCAAGTGCTTGAATACATGCTTCACATGTATGCGATGGATAAACCAACCAAGTGGGAAGATTACTAACACTTGGTAGAGTTTTCTTATAACAATGGACAGCAAGCATCCTTGGGGATGAGTCTATATGAAGCTTTGTATGGAAGAAGGTGTAGGACACCAGTAACTTGGGATAATATAGTGAACAGGGTTAAGCTTTGTCAAGAATTGCTGAAGGATATCAGAGTAAGAGGTTGCAAAGATCAGGCAGAATCTGAAAGCATTCCAGGATAGACAGAAAAGCTATGTAGATAAGCATAGGGTGAATAGAGAGTTCAGTGTTGGGGATCATGTTTACCTCAGAGTGAGGGAAAAGAAGAGTTCCTTGAAGCTTAGAATTTGTGCCAAGTTGTCACCAAGATATTGTGGGTCGTTTGAAGTGCTTGAAAGAATAGAGGTAGTTGCATATAGACTTGCATTTCCTGCTAGCACTAGAGCTCATTAATTTTTTCATATTTCTTTGCTTAAGAAATATGTACATGATCCTAACCATGTGATAAATTGGGATGTGATTCAGGTGGAACCCGAGGGAGAGTTCCAAATCGAGCCAATGTGCATCCTCACCATGAAGGTCACAATGCTCCAAAACCGAGCCATGGGGTAGGTAAAGGTGCAATGGGAGCACTATGGTCCTAAAGAGGCTACATGGGAGCTGGAGGATGCCATGCGATTCACATCCATTTTTGTTCAATTCCATGGAACACTGAGGCGGTACCAGTGTAGCATTTTGTTCAATTTTGTAAATGCACTAAGGAGAGTGCTATTGAAGGGGGAGGAGAATGTAACACCCCGGTTTTGACCCTATTTGCATTAAATATATATGATGTATATATTGTAATTAATCATGGTGTGGAGCTAAAGGAAAAAGCCCCACCATCGATTTAACATATTTTGTTTCGACGACTAAAATCGTTGTCAATGGTATTTCGTGCTAGCTGACACGTTATAATTTTGGCATCATGTAAATATGCATTTTAATTAAAATACCCACAACCAGCTATGTCTATGCAACAAATAATGAGATGGGAGCATGATTTCCTAAGGATAAGGAGGGTGAAATATTTAACCTTTGGGACCAATAGGGAAAATCCAAATGTCAAAGGGAGAACCCATGAAACAGTCAACTACCTTTCTTGTCTCATTCACACAATCATTTAATTCTTCCAAAAATGGTTGAGTTAGTTAATACATGGGGATGGGGAAGAGTATGGCAGTCAGAAATTCGAATTGAAGAAGTCATCAAATTTTGGAAAACATTTTTCTGACTTGTGAGGGAAGTAAATGCTTGGGAAGGCATGCCCAAGCCATTACTCACCCATTACTTCCATTTTTCTCACCTATTCTCCTTCACATGGGCTTCGTTCATGTAGTTGAAGCTTCCTGTGTCTTCATCCTTCACATTGGAGTCATTTTCCTCATTTTTTTGCATGTCCAAAAATTCGTTTTGGTATTGTTCAGTAAGTGGGTAAGGAAGATTTACGTTTTCATGTTTTTTCATGGATTCTCCAATGGTTGGGAACCATTTTTACCTTGTTGGGTGGCCTTATTGGATCTCCTTCTTTTTTTAATTACAGCTCTGGTTCTTCATTGGAGTTTTTTGAGACTTCTTCTGATGTTGCCTTTGTCTTAGATGGGGTGCAACTACCTCCATTGTTAGTAGAGGATTCAGGTCTTGTTTCTGACTGAGTTCGAACCGGAGGACACTCAACCAACTACTCATCCAAATCAAGAGGAGGTGATTCAATTGGGGCTTCGTCCACATGCAAGGCATTTTTCTCTCTCCCCACAACGTGTTCCCCTTCTTCTTTTTTCTCATCAGCTAGCGCTTGAAACTTATTTTTGATTGCATTCTTTTCTGAAGTGTTTTGTGATTATGTTGGGGTTGATCTTTCTCCCTTTCTTTTGCTTGCTGCAATCCATCATTCTTCAAGGCTCTCCCGTGGCTCTCCTTAAGATTGGATTTTTCTTGTTTTTTTGGGAAAAACTTGGCAAAATGCCCATATTCGTGGCAATGCTTACACTAAAAAGGTATCTGCTCATAATCCACTATCTGCATGTGATTCCACCCGTCTACTGACAAGTTGATGGCTTCAGGAAGCCCTTTCTCCAGGTCGACTTCAACACAAATCCTTGCACATGAGAACATGGGGGCTTTTGGCTCTGATTTGTCTATGTATTTTCCTAGGGTATTCCCTATTGCATGAAAATCCTCATCATTCCAGCAGTGTAAAGGGAGATAGGGTAGCTTCACCCAAACCGACACTGCCTTAGGGATGTCTTTTTCAGGGTCAAAGGAGAGATCTCATTTTTTAAGATACACCCCTCTCAGCACCATAAAATATGGCCCATTTCTAAATATAAGATCTCGATTCTCTTTTTTTTTTAAATGAAGACAAAGTACCCCTTGCCGCAGAAAATTTGCTAAACTTCTCCTTGGATGAGCGCTCTCTAGTTTTTATTGAGCCATACTTCAACAGATCTGGGAGAGGGCCACAGCCCTGTGAATAAACCTATCAACCCTTTTTCTGATAAAGTAATATCCTTCCTCTTTGAGTTTGAAGAGGAAATCTTGACATTCGGAACTTTAGATCTCTTAACAAAACGAGAGGAGGAAGAACCGCTCAATGGCAAGGACACAAAGGAAACCATGATTATTTGGAATCGCTCATCAAAGCCCTCAGCATCAAGGTCCAGAAAGAGATCCATGGGCACCTACAACCAAGGCCAGGCACATGCAGGCACTAAACCCTAGCAGATCAACGACGAGGTTCAATCGTGGAGCTCGCTATCTCCAAAATTATAGAATGTTTAAAACCCCTCTTAATATAGACTCTATATTATATTAAAACAATAATACGATCATGATGATTCATACTTCTTCATGTATTATTAAAACCCCTCATGATATGGGCTCTATATTATATTGAAACATTAATACGAGCATGGTGATTCATACCTCGTTCTAAGATTATTTAGACCTCCCTTCTTTGAATGATTCTTCTATATGTATGGGCTTTTGTTTAACATTTTTTAACTTTTTAATATTTCCTTTCCTTTCTTGACTTCTTCCAAGTAAGTGAAATAATTATGTGAAGGTTTACCATTACTTAACTTTTTAACTTTTTTTTTTTCCATTTTCAACTGCTTTGAACTACAAAATTTTCAACTTCTTAGCATTAGAAAACTATGAAATAATTATGTGAAAACTTACTTGTTATCCCTAAAGTTGGACCTAGACTACGGGATCCAAGCTTAAGGTAATCTTAGTTTGACAAAGATCAAATCAAATGAAATCAAATCAGGAAGACAGACTGGTATAAAACTTAAGGCTAATATATCTTCACAATACTTTAAGGTACTAGGCTGGTATCATATGCTTATACAATTTTAGGTCTGAGATCACAATATCACAGATATATATAGTTGATATATGTCACAGATAATTACATACAAGTATTCACAAGAAAATCAGAATATATGGTAGGCTGGTAAACCAATGAGGGCTGCAAGACAAATCATAGAAACCACATAACATAAAAATACAATACAGCATTCCAAAATAAGAATTCTATGATCCTGATAACATAAAGTGAAACTGTGACTGTGTATGAATATTAAAGATAACTGTTTCTTTTGATAAGAATTAGAGTAATGGAATGTGAGTGACCATATACCTAAAAGAATTACCAAAGAAATAGTTTATGTAGTACAGAAACAAATCATCATTATATTTCATTCAAAGCTAGAACCTGTTTGAAGCTGCAAAGATTTTATGCTATACAGAGATGTTTACAATTCATCCAGCATCATTCCCCAAAACTGCCAACCTCACAGTCCCCTTCTCGAGACCTCTTCACTCTCCTTTCTCTCGAGTTTCTGGCTGGGACCTCCTCCGTTTCTTCTCACCTGATTTCATGGCTTTATAATCAGAAAACCAAATGATTCCAATCTTTCTTTTACTATCTTTCAATATCTTATCCTTGATTTTCTATGTGAGTTGAAATCCATATTTGCAATATGGTCTCTTTCCATTGATTTGGTGGCGCGCAATCTATTCTCTTTTTGGCAGATCGAAATAATTAACTCAGTGTTTTGGTACCTTTATTCTTTAATATTTAACCATTGTAATATATTCCATATCTATCCAAATATGTGTTGGCAACCTCAGCGATTTGGAGGGGATCTTTTCTGGGTGAGTGGAGCAGGATCCCATGGTAGATTAGGATACTTTAGATCCTCAATAAAATCAGTGTCGTAAATCTCAGCAATGTGGCAGTTCAACGATGATTTAGAGACCGGTGCCTTCTTCTATCTGTCAAGACCTGCGATTTCGATGGTTCGGTTTTAAATTTGGAAAGAACACATCAAGCTTTCATCAACACTCATCATAGCACCAGCATTATCAAATTCTCCACAATAATTAGGAGCTGAAAAGATAGTAACAAGTTGCCTTTTGGCAAAGAATTCATAGCCATCCTCCACCACCTGGTGAGCACGGCATATAAGGTCCAGATCATGTTTCTTTAGAAATTCAGTAACCATATCAGCTCCGAAGGTGTATGAGACACCTCTGTCATTGTCACCCCACCCTCCAATATCATTATCTGGATATGCCCAAAGAAGATCGCACAAGAGACCTTGGTCTGGCACATCTACAGGTCGAGCAATATTCCTGATCTGATCCAAGTTCTTCAAATCAGGAGATAGACCTCCATGCATACATAGAATTTTATCATCTATAAGAGCAGCAACAGGCAAACAGTTGAAACATTCTATGAAAACCTTCCACAGTTTAACTTTGAACCGTCACTTACATTCATCATAGAAACCATAAATTTTGTTGATTGAAGCACTTTCATGGTTTCCCCTCAAGAGAAAGAAGTTTTCAGGGTATTTTATTTTGTATGCCA